>VWZL01005327.1:31083-49294 GCA_013396915.1 Stercorarius parasiticus | reverse complement strand
TGAATCCCATCTGGCCCCATAGACTTATGTGCGTCTAGGTGCAGAAGCAGATCGTTGACTACTTCCTCCTGGATTATGGGTGGGTTGTTCTGCTCTCCATCCTTATCTTCCAGCTCAGGAGGCTGAACACCTGGGGATAGCTGATCTGACTATTGAAGACAGAGGCAAAGTAGGCATTAAGTACCTCAGCCTTCTCCTCGTCCTTGGTTGCAACTTCCTCCCCCCGTCCAGTAAGGGATGAAGATTCTCCCTGGCTCTCTTTTTGTTGATGTATTTATAAAAACTTTTTTTGTTGTCCTTTATGTTAGTGGCCAAGCTGAGCTCCAGCTGGGCTTTTGCCTTCCTAATTTTCTCTCTGTATAACCTAACGAGATCTCTGTACTCCTCCTGAGTTGCCTGTCCCTTCTTCCAAAGATGGTAAACCCTCCTTTTATTCCTAAATCCCATCAGAAGTTCCTTATTCATCCACACTGGCCATTTTCCCCACCCTTTAAACTTGCAACACTGCAAGGACAACGTCTGCAGGACAAACAACTGCAACATCCACTTACCAGTAACTGGAATGCTACTTATCTTCTGAACTATCTGGATTGCTCGAAGCTATAGCTACATGTAAGTTCACCCCACTCCACCTTCTTTAAAATGCATTAAGTAGTGTCGAGATAACAAATGTTAAAATATTTCACCACACTTAAACTACATGACAGAGTAAGCCTATTACGATTTTAACTACTTGTTCGATTTCACTGTAGTAACGGAGAACTACTGTCGTCTTCAGGTACCAGCAGAACAGGACCTGTGACCGCATTAGCAAGAGTCTGGGCATGGAGAAAATTATGACACCAAATAGAATGTAAGCAGTAAGCATATTTCAGAGACTTTTTGTTTGTTTGATTTACTTTTCAATTATGTTGTCACTGATCTTCAACAGAACCACAGAAATTACATCTGTCAGAAAACTGCCGAGGAACAGAAACTGATGCATATTAACAGGACAATACTCAAGTTCATAAAGGGAATCATTTACAATTGTCACAGAACAGGACTCACTATAAAGCATGCATTATGAAACCTGTAGACTTTTTTTTTTTAAAAAAAAAAAGACAAGCAGCCTAAGCTCTTATTGAACTACCAACTAAAAATGCAGCCAAAGACAGCCAACACTGAAAATAAAGAATATATTTAAGCTTAATATTAAACAAATTCCTAACAACTAACAGAAATAATATTTATTTTTGACAGTATTACCTGTTTTTATCAAATACAGTCATTTGTGCTACAAATGTCTTTTCCCCATCTTCACGATTTGAAGAGTTTCTTTTTCTTCTAGTTGGAAGTTCCTCATTGACATCTGTACATAAGAAATACAGCATTCAGTTATTATAGAAACACAAACTGAAAAGATCAAACAGCTTCTGTGCAACTGTAAAATACAACTGGCTGTTGATTTTGTCAGATGTGTCATACAATAGAAAAGAACACAGTATTTAATGAACAGCTCGATGGCAACGTAAAGAGTACTTAGCTTAACAGTAATCATACTTTAGATATGTTCACATATATTTATAGTTTAGTCTTATCACTCTGTCAGCATAAAGAATTTGGGATTTGAGCTTCCTTCTCTTGTAGCTATAAAATAGTGAGAAAAAGTTTTTCATTCTACACGCGCTCTTCAAAGCTGTAACATTTGTGATGTAACACAACAAGTCTTGATAAGATTAAGAAAATAGCTTTTTAAAATTCTGTTATTAAAGTATTTTCTTTATTGGCTAGTCACTTAGTTTTGATGAGAGACCGTGATAGCACCTACAGCTGAGTCAGTAGTGACCAGTGTTGCTGGAGGTTTAATGATAGTCACAGCAACCACAGGGCTCTCCTACATTATTCACCCCCCAACAGTGTTGCCTCACCTTTACCGTCACACATTAATAAAAACTGATGTTAAATTTACACATAAATAGAAGCACAGTTTCTAGCTACCAACTGTATTTTAGCCCTATCTTGAAAAAGCCTGAAAACAAATGAAAGCCAGTTCAGTCACTTATCTACTACTGGCCCTTCTCAGAGTACGACCTACGCTGCAGACCAAGACAACTGTATACATGCCTACAAGATAAATTTTGTAAAAGCATATTTAAAGACTGAAGTTACCAATGTTTTCATTGGTTTCGCCATTGATTAGTCCATTAAACTCTCTTCTTCCTGGGCGAGTTACTCTGAATAACAATGAGTAAGACTTCACCATATGGCTGTTGCTTGGTTCAAACTCATTGCTGGAAACTGCAAGCGATGGGAAGTTGCCTGGTTTTATTTGGCTGAGGTCTGGGTTTAAAGGCACCTGCTTTTTACCTGTAGGAACCTGTCTTATCGGACAACTGACATCCTGCAGGAAAACAAGAAAGCCTAGGTTTAGGTTTTTAGAAAACAAATTAAAGACATTAAGTGTTAAAATTTGTATCATTTATGAATAGTACTTGCCCTGCCATCTTTTTGAAAGTGAGCCTTCTAATAGATGTAAAAAAAAAAATATCTGGAATAACAATCCCAGGTTTTAAATGTAAAACAGATATTTGAAAGTGTAAATAAAACTGGCATTTTATAACCATTCCTGGCAGCATCCATCTTTCTCCAAGTGATTAAATTAACACTAACATGAAGCATTCAGAAAGACTGTAGAACAGTCATTAATACTAATTTAATTCTGTTTACCTAAAGAAATTACATGTTTTGGTTATATATGTATTTCAAGGGCTTCCTATCTTCTCCTGAGAGCATACCCTCAGCAAGTCTGCTGATGACACAAAAACTGGGAGGGGTGGCTGACATACCAGAAGGCTGTGCCACCATACAGCAAGACCTGGGGGCTGACCTGCTGAAGAGCAGCTCGGTGGAAAGAGACCTGGGAGTCCTGGTGGACAACAGGATGACCATGAGCCAGCTGTGTGTGCTTGTGGCCAAGAAGGCCAATGGCATCCTGGGGTGCATCAAGAAGAGTGTGGCCAGCAGGTGGAGGGAGGTCATCCTCCCCCTCTACTCTGCCTTGGTGAGGCCACACCTGGAGTACTGTGCCCAGTTCTGGGCTCCCCAGTTCAAGAAGCACAGGGAACTGCTGGAGAGGGGACAGCAAAGGGCTACAAAGATGATTAGGGGACTGGAACACCTCTCATACGAGGAAAGGCTGAGGGACTTGTGTCTCTTCAGTCCAGAAAAAAGACGGCTGAGAGGGGACCTTATCAACGCTTATAAATACTTAAAGGGTGGGTGTCAGGAGGATGGGGCCAGTCTCTTTTCAGTGGTGCCCAGGGACAGGACAAGAGGTAACAGGCACAAACTTGAGCATTGGAAGTTCCACCTGAACGTGAGGAAGAACAACTTTACTTTGAGGGTGGCAGAGCCCTGGCACAGGGTGCCCAGAGAGGTGGTGGAGTCTCTGTCTCTGGAGACATTCCAAACCCGCCTGGACACGTTCCTGTGCAACCTGCTCTAGGTGAACCTGCTCTGGCAGGGGGTTGGATTGGATGATCTCCAGAGGTCCCTTCCAACCCCTACCGTTCTGTGATTCCAATATTACAAGGTGCACTTTGTGCTATCTGGGAGATAAAGAACCACTTACCTAGGATTAATTATATTCAGTATCTCTCAAATAGATCACTGAGCACTGTGTAGTAGTGGAAAAACAAGGCAAGATGGCCTAAGTATGAATCTTGCAGCAAAACTTTTCCAATAACCACCAGCACCTCCTGCTTTTACCATATTTATCCAAGCTATAGCAAGTAAAGAATTGGCTAGAAACAATATTAACTCTTAAGAACATGCCACAACAGCTTAACATTCTTAGGGAATATATACAAAGTTCTCACTGCAAATCTTTCCCTTTTTGCTTAAAAATTACTGCATGTATTACTAAGCCTCCCATACTCCCATAGCTGTGAAAATAATTTGCTAACTGGTGTGAAACAAACATAGCTAAACCAGCAAGCGAATTCAAAGACGCTTTGGGGGAAAAAAAAAGATTAAAATTGTTTATGATTCATAGTAGCTAAAATCTGCAACAATAGAGATGATCAATGTAAAAAACATAGGTACAGAAAAAGCAAGGAAAGAGACAAGACTTGGCAGATGACTGGAGAATTCAAAACAATTACAACTTGCTCCTTTTTATTTCTAAACTCTAAAAGGCAGAGACTATTTTATTACTTTGTGATCGCCTGGTTTACTTAATGCTCTGAACATCACAACAGAATTAATAGTTTAATTATATGAAACAAAATAATTGAAGTAAAAATAGAGATGGCCGAAATTTACAATGAGTGGATTTCACAATGACTTACAAGCAAGCTAAATTCAATGAATGAAGCAGAATGTTTTTTTAAAACTTTCAGTCACTTCTCACAAAGCAAAATCCATCCATATACATATATATTTGCTTCTGAATAATCCCTTACCCAGTTAACAGAAAACAGCTTGAACGGATTAGTTCTTAAATTTAAAGACTAAATTAATCTCAAAAGAAGCATCATTTCATCATTTCAACATTACCTCGTTGCATGGCAATGCTAAATAGATGTTCCAGAATCAGGTAGACATTTTGTTTTACTATATATTAATATTTTGTCAACTCATTTTTACCTTTCGTTTCTTGTGGCAAACTTTCACAAGCAGTACTTCCAGGGTTACAGAATTTTGTTCATTCTCTGAGTTTTGTGATGGCTTATCTAAACAGAAAAATATTTGAAGTTCTGAAAAAATGAAGATTTATTCAACAGTGTAAATCCACCCGTAATTACTTTTTAAACACAGGTACCTCCAGGCACAAAGACCTCTAGTCAAGTTGTAAGTTTCAATTCTCCCCAAACTTACTGCAAATTTCCACTTGAGAACATATACTACCTAACTACTCTAATATTAGCAGCTTAAAAAGTATAGTCAATCTCCAACGTTTAAAAGAGAAAGCTTGCTACCTTTGGCATTGCCAAAACCTTTTTATAGCAGAGAAAAAGGATATAGATAGACTTAAGGAAAGTCAGAATACACTAATTACAGATGAGTCCAATTATTTCCTATAATTTTTTTTCTTTACAGCTTGCAAACCTACAATTTGGTTTGCATCGAAACTTAAGATCCAGATGCTATCAGATAGGAAAACAAAACAAAACAAACCTTAAAGATTACACAAGGTTAAGTACATGCAGAATAGCTGTTAAAGGACTCTTTAAAGAACGTGAAAAAAGTCTTCTCTAGAAAAGAAGACCTGGCTTCACAGCCTCTGCACGATCAGTCTCCTAGAGCCTGGAATCTTCAAGATGGCTACTACCAGCAGTATGATCAGCAATGCCAATTAAAAACTGCCTTACAAAATAAATTTCACCGTATGGTAGGAGAACCTCCAATCATTTCAATTTATATTAAATCTAGAAATGTGCCCTCATATAGAAAAAGAATAGCAAGATAATTTTGATTATATATCTAGTTAAAAAACAGCTTGCGGAAGAAACTCTGAAAAGCAATTATCAGCAAAAATGGAATGAACTTATTTATGCTCTTTTAAAAATCTTACAAATATCATTGTGAGCTTAAGTTCAAAAAGGACAATGGCTTCACCTTGGTCCATGTCACAAAGAATCTGACATTCAATGAAATATTTTGTTATGCCCATCAGATATAAAAAGCAAACTTTATCATAGTAAAGACAACATAACCCATGTCTCTTCACTTGCTTTCCTCCTGACACTATATCCACATTCAATAAGCTTAACACGTTTCAGATGACAGAGAGTGCTGGTAAACTCATCTAGAGACACTCGCAGTTTTAGTAAACAAATGTGGTGGTTTTTTTTTAAATTGTAAACTTGGGACATAATAGAAATCTTCGTAGCAAATACAGAAACTTGGGGCAGGGGGGAACCCAACCAAAGCTCCACCACAGTCAGTTTCAAGAGTTTCTGACATATTTTCTATCCAAATAACCATATTAATTGTGCCAGTGTAATTAACTTAAATATTTTCTACATTTGACATTTACTATAGCATACATTACTTATGTTAGTGATATCCTTTTCTATGGCACAAACGACCGCCAGGCTCTCACTATATGTAGTTCCCTCTTGAAGTGAAAGGTTTTTATAGTTAACAGTAGAGTCGCATAATCCAAACGTTCAAAGACACACAGAAAGTAATCAAATATATGAACATCTTGAAAAATCTACTTGCCTGTGTAAGACCACACTGTAATAGAAAAGCAGTAAGAAAAGGAAGGTCTGTCAGCAAAATCTATGGAACAACTATCCTATCCACTAGGCATTTTAAATTCCATATTTGAATTTAAGACACATCAGCATACCCTTACCTCCACCTTTATTCTATACTTCTCCATTCTTATCACTAGCTGCCCCAAAAGGCCTTCGCTCTTGTGGTTTCCCAGCTTAAATACTGAACGCAACATATAACATGAAGTTCCCGAGAGGAGAAACAAGATGAATACTATCCATTGAGACCAGCAGTATTTTGAAGTTCCAGAAGCAGAACGTTCCTAATCTACAGATTTTAAGAACTTTCTCAGAGTAATATTACAGTTTAATAAAGAAGTGCTTCTGAAATCTAGACATTTGCAACTTTAACTTTCAAACACCTTATCGAATAGATCTGGTTAAGCACAAGATACTTTGAGGGAACATAACTTCCAGAAAAAAGTACAAAACCTGTTACATGAACTGTATTACCTTTTACATCCAAAGACTAAGATGCCATTCAGAATATTTTTAACTGAAAAATTAGAAACACCACTTTATTTTAGTGGATAAACAGCTAGGATTTTTTCAGGGAAGTAAAAAGACAGTGAATTTACCCATGCCTATATAGCACAAAGCATGTCACTTGTGATTTCTTTACAGGAATAGAACCCTTCATTCCGGTCTGGGAAGTCCAATATTCCAATTTTGAGAAGTAAAGCCTTGTGTACATAGAAGATACCATAGAATGACTGCAAGTCACTGAAACATGATTTCCATTGCTCTTGTAATCACTGACATGGCCTTTGCCTCATTTTTAGGTTCTACTTGATAAAATTTATTCTCACATTCCTATTTTAAATTAAAAAACACCGAACCTTCTAACTATTTGAAGGCTGAGGCTTTTTGTAAAGCTACTTCAAATATCCCAAAGACACATTTCCATAAAATCAGTTTCTTCAGGACTCCTTAAGGTCTATTTCAATTCGAGTGGATGACGACTTGGAAATATTTCTCAATATCACTGTTTTGACTAAAGCCCAGGAAGGCTTATTTGCTTAACATTACAATTAGGCTACAACATATTTTAAGTGCTATTGAAAGTACTGTAACTAATGAGACTAAATAAGTTAAAATTTGCCTCCAAACGGCAGAGATTCAAAATCTTCTCACAGATCTATTCTAATTTCAAAGGTTATATACAAATTAACAGTACAATGAATAAATTAGCAAACACAACATTTTATGGAAGAACCCATCAGAAATTCAAAATATTCAAATATTCTCCTCAGATCTATACTAATTTAAGAAGTGCTATAGAAATTAACAATATAATGAATAAATCAGCAAACATACCATTTTTATGGAAGAACCCAGTAAATGTAAGTTGCAAATGAGCAGACAAGCTAAACAGAAGAAAAGAAAGGAGATGTTAGAACAAGTAAGTATTTTCTCCTCCCAGCAGCCGCTCCCCTCCATTCCACGATGTTCAGGACAGGCCTACACATAAGGCAGAACTACAATGAAGAGGTCCATCTTTCTAACCTGCAAACCGCCTGGGTACAGCAGTTGCAATTGATGCAAAGTTGTACACCAGCCTTCTCTTCACATACTGATTCTCTCTATGTATTCTATGACTTAATACATTAAAAAAAAAAAGTAGAGCTTTAAACACTGCAGGAGAGGGGCATTATCTGAAGACATGAGATCTGGCCTTCACAGGCAAGCAAACACATTTCCTAGACATTTATCAGCAACAGAGACGAGTTTTGGTGGAAGTTTTCTAGAACTCCTAGACCAGACTAGAACTAGAACAACTAAAACCTTGAACCATGCACTTAGTCCACCACTAAACCATGCCCCTGTGCACCAAGTCTACACATCTTTTAAATACCTGCAGGGATGGTGACTCAATTTACAATGGGGAAGCTACAGCCTTAGAAATCAAGATTATCAGTCACATCAAGTCCATACCATCCATAACATATGCAATCCAAGTAACAATTGCACCTATTTTGTTTCACAGCACCACAGCTCAGAGACTATTCTGCTGACTGTAGAACCATTTTACTTCCAATTGTTATATTCAGAATACATCTCAGCTTAAAGTATTCATAAACCTACATTAAAATGGATCTCAAAACCACTTAGTATTTCTGAAGTCCACAGTATTGAACAAAACATCATCTGTTACACTAGAACACCACATCCAATTTTGAGCACCTTCACTGACTTCTCAGGAAGATACAACCTGACATTCAACACCTATTTTTAAACACAAATGTTCCCGAGAGCCTGAAATGATTAGTGAAAGTGCCCAAGAGCTTGAGCTTTCAAAAGACTGATCTATACCAACTTGCAGCATGCATCCATGTTACTTTTACAGACTAACTCTAGACTAAAGTACATTTTTCAATAGCTTTGAAAGCACAAAAAAATGCACACAAATCAATATTTTGACTATTTTGTTTCAACATGATCCTTATCCTTAAAAAGGGAATATTTACCTAGCAAGTATCCACAATATATGAAGCAAAAGATAATTAAGAAAAATAGACAGTAACTCTATAAAACCTCTTAGAAAACAAAATTTATAAATTCGTTTCAGTCTAAATTCTGTCTAGCATGGTTGCCTCTGAAGTAAGCTAGTTATTTGTAAATACTATGGAAAAAGAACTGCTGGTTAAAAACCAAGCAAACAAACACCACAAAAAAGTTATTTCAACAGGTCTTCACACATTCCAGCAACTTGGGTTAGTCTTCAAAATATCTGGTTTTGTTTTAAAATTTCCAGAATGCTTTGCATTTCATGATCAATCAGCACACTAAATAGAAAAGTTTTGGCAAATTACCTAGTCTTTCTACCCAAAAAAGAACACAAACCCAACCTGCAGGACTGAAACAGATCCCTGACTGAATTGTATAGATTAAAACAAAATTATTCTGGAAGTCTTACAAGAGATTGGTTAATTACTGCGGAGGGGTGGGGGTGGGTGGACTACAAGACCTTTAAAGGTCCCTTCCAACCCAACACATTCTATGATTCTATCATTTCCATCACATATGCTTTCACAAAAGGCTTAGGTGTCTAATTCATACATAAAGAATGTAACTTAAAAAAAGTTACGGTCATCATCTGTCACACTCAAATATCACACACATTGTATGCTCTATCACTTCTCAGTGAATAAGTTTTTTATACCATTCTATTTCAGCACTAGAAAACTTGTCAAGAAACAACAGACAGGCTTATTTGCTTTGCCTTCTTTCTGCCATGATTGCGGACAGGCTAGGATGAAAATGAACTGAAACGCATCAGTCCCAAGTTTCGCATTTCTGCTGAACTCTGACTTTTGACAAATACAATATGGCAAATTCAGCAAGCATTCAGTATTTTTCTCTGAAGCACAGTAAGACCTGATAAAATAGGAGTTTTAGCCAACATTTTAAGTGTGCTAAATAATTTAAAGTAAACTCTTGCAGAAACAAAATTAACATGTTGAAACCAATAGGTCCAGCAGTATAAAGATAATTACTATTTCACCATGAGAATTCACAGAGTAAGTCCCTGCCACCCCCCTCAAAGTGACAAGTTCATATGGAACTAAGACTTGAAATTATCTATTTGTTCAAGAGGGAACACTGTTATTCAGACAGAACTATACAAAGGTTCAACATGAACCACAAGAAAAATCTCAGACTAAGCATGTTTCTCACGAAAAAATTAGAAGTGAAAAATCTAAGTTTTACAGCCTGTAATGGAAACTTTTTATAACTAGTTACTCAATTATGGCTTGATATCAGTACAGTCTTTTAAATACTCTTGAAAGTTTCAGGGTTTTTTGTTTTGGTGGTTTGAGTTTGGTTTTGGTTGGGGTTGTTTGTTTTTTTTTTTTTTACATAACTATGAACATAAGATTAAGAACAGCAAGTATTCAACCATAAAAACCCCAAATAGTCTAACTTCATGGTGTTTTCCCAAATCTGCCTTTTTCTTTTTTATTCCAGCACACACAGATTAGTTACTGACAAAAGTGACAGTTAAAAAAAAAGTTAAGGCAAATACTTATTTGAGGCTTCTATACACATTTCAATAAACAGCATGACAAATATTGAAAGTTTATTTTGACACTGCTTTTCTCCAAGTTTTTAAGTGACCAGTACATATACACACACTTCAAAATTTTGGAAGCAACGTTTCAAACGGTAAGTACCTTGCTTCTAACAATTACTCTTTATCACTTCCATTTTATCAATCAAAAAGACTTTGGATTTAGCACATGCACGTGCTTATTTGTAGACAAACAAATATATCGCAGGACAGTACCTGTGAGATTCTTGTTCTCCCTTCATTTTCTCTACTTTTGATAACATGTCATCTACTTTGAATGTTTTCCTGTGAAGAAAAAGCAGAAAGAATAGTTTCACATAGCCACTATTCACATAATATATAACAAGAAAAGTTTATTCAGTCTAAACTCTGACTTGTTTTTTAAGCTAAAACTGTCTATATACACAGTTTTCTCCTTCTGTTCAGGAAGCACCTTTCCGATACCTTTTTAGGCCTAGTAGTACAGCCGAGTTGTAGGGACAAAAGTGCAAGACAGCTTCTCAAGCAGTATCAAAATAATACAAGGCATTAAAACCAGCCCTTTCAGAAGTAATCCTATTGGTCCTAATAAGTGCCATTTAACAGCACCATATTCAAACATTCAATGAACATGTCTAACCACATTTCAGCTCTGGTCAAAGAAAGTCTGCGTACTTTAATGACAATTATACCTACTAGGAACTTCTGCGTCAGGTCTGCAGTCATTACTATTTTAATCTTGATCATAATAATGAAAAACACTTAAAACCTTATCTGACAAACAGTTAAAAACCTAATTATAAAAACCCCTTTCTTTCTCCACAAAGTTACATTGAGCGGACACACATAAAGAACAATGAATTCTGCCCCTACTTCTAGAGCACACTCACAGGAAATGAGGAGGACGATGACAACCAATGACAACAATGTCATGGAGAATAATCACTTCAAATAATTTCTTTCCGTAACTCTGACATCAGCCTGTTCATGCTCATATGTTCAGCCTGTTCTACCATACATACAATTTAACATTCATTGCTAAATAAAGTTCACTCATGAACAGACGTTATTCAGTAGTTTCCAGGACAGTCTTTCAATTTTTCTTTAAAGAAAAATTAATGCTTGGACCTAGATGCCAATAAAATTGCACTAGACTAGGGTGACAATGCAAGAGCTGTGAGGACACCCTTCCTTTACATTTATACCTTAGAATAATGAAATAAGAACAACACAAGCTGTTGCCAAATACTGGATTTCTCGCAGGAACAACAACAACATGCTCTGGGGAAGTGGAAAGCATCATCTACAGAAATATCCTGACTGAAGAAACACTGATGTCACACATTGTCTACATTCAGCATGTAATGCATCCCAATGATTTAGTTACAAACCATATGGTGGCTAAATAGCAACATCAGGCAAGAAGCACTACACAAGTACAGGGCTGCAGTCAGATATCAAGGAGAAAAATAATTATCATTTGTGTAATAAACAACCACTGATTCAAAGCTCTACTCAGCCTAAGGTTCACCCAGATGACAGATTCAAGAACTGACTCACCTACACTAAAACGTGGGATTATTAAAATGAACATTGCAATGCTCAGCTTTAAAGCAAGAGATGTTAAAAACAGATAAATTTGTTGAAAGTTTCAGATTCTCAGGTAAAAAAGTCTCTGTGTGCACTTTGCCCAAGCTCATGAAAATCAGGCACTGCTCTGCAGGACAGCAAGCCATACACTTCTCTTTAGAGGGTTTTCTTCAGGCTAAAGAATTGCTTAGAACAGCTCTAGAGCAAAGCTATGTCATGATTGGAATACGAGCCACACAGCTTGCATTTAATATTTGTGAGCATTACTGATGCAGAAAGATAAGTGACACAATCTTTCCTAATCTCAAACACGGGTTAGTTAAAACAAGAAAAAAGTCCTCCTAAAAATCTTTCAAAAAACCTACTAAATCAAAATTGTTGCCTTTGAGGTTAACTTATAAGAACGTTTTGAAAATTCAGAAATTCCTTCAAACTGAATTACTATCTTACATTACCACGTTCCCATACATAACAGACAAATTAATTTTCTGTAATAACCATCCTTAACACCCAGGACTTAAGACAGCATTTACTTGTCCTACAAGTATGCGCATCTTGCACATTCCTTCCTCCACCCACTCTTATTCCAGTCAAGCACACTCATAATTAACAAAGTACTAAAAGTCACATCATAGCATGTCATTACTTTGCCAATAAATAAAAAAAAAATTCTTTTATCCAAATACTATACGGGAAGCAACTTTTACTAAGTTCGTAACTTCTTTGCAACACCATAATTTCGTCTAATAATATAGCAACACCTGAAGACAGACCCACAGGTGCAAAGCTCATTTCAGTTCTCCACCAAGTATCACCTGACCCAAGCATATTATCTCTCCAATGAGAAGCAGCAACTTTCAATACTTTTTTTAGCCCAAGCTGACACATGCCAATTAGCATATTCCCTATCAACATTTCTCTGTACTCTAAGCATTCTGGTCTTTATAAACACTTTCTCAGTATTAAACATATAGACCAACATCGATGGATAATTCCTTGGTAAAAATGCAGTTTTACTTCCCTACCTCCAAGTGATAAATTTGTCTGGCATTTTTCTCAGACTATCGTAGAGCTAGAGATAAAAGATGTGAAGCCATAATTATTATTGCAATAAGTAAGTTCTATATAGTTTGGAGATATCTTCTTTATATTTTACACATGATACTGTTAACTGAAACGTCAATCAAAACAATAATGCGCCATTTAAAAAAGGCAGAATTAAGAAGTCCTATGGGAATAAATACATAAATATACGTGTACAGTCATGGTCCACATAAGCAGGCTAATAACGATGCTGTTCCAAAAGACACTTCTTTGCAAAGGGAACTCTACTAACATTTTTACTATACTGAAGCTAGGTATGTACAGTTTTCCTAATACAAGATTCAGGAACATCATCTACTCTAGTTTGAATATTTTTCCTCTTCTAAAACCCCCTTTTCACCAGAATAACAGGATCATATACCTTAACTATTTATATTGAATGAAGAATAGCAATTAAGGTCTCGTGCACATTTCAAAGTGTTTACCAGCACAGATCAGCAAACAACTACCCTTAAAACTACACCTTTTGTTGGTTTAACTAGGCTGAAAGAGAAGGACCATGGTACTGACAAAGCAGCGAAAAGTAGGAGGGGGGGACTCAGGGGAGAATAACGCACCACTTCACAATTATTTTCTGTTTTTCTCCCCCTTCAACTATGCTAGGTCACTTCCGTTGCATTATTGTCTTTTTTATAACGAAAACATATTTTTTGTTTTGCTTTATCTTCCTAGAACTAATAACCAAAATGATTTCAGTAAGTCAGTATTGTCAGAAAACGAGTGAAAAGGCTATTAATCTGTTTGTTACTAGAACACTACCTACCTAAAATCAGAGTTCTAAAACAAAGCAGAGCTCCTAAGTATCAGTATGTTTCAACGAGAATCTAAGCATCACTTGTGCAGCTGAATTTGAACTGGAATTTGGAACAGCAGTCAACACAGTGTACATGCAAAGTACCATTTCTCATTTCCGAGCAACTACAGCAGACATGCAAAGAAACACATTCAAGTAAAAGAAGATATGCATTTCAATCAACTATAAGTTAATATAAGTTATAAGCAAGAACTTCATGTTGCACCATTCTAGTTAAAAAAACCCAAACAAACCAAAAAAACCCACAAAACACTCTGACCATTATTTCTTAATATTTGCCTCTGCCCTATTTTAAAATAGCAAACAATTCACTTCTGTAACTTTTCTATGAAAAAGTATGCAGCAACTTGAAGTTTTTTTTAAAAAAAAATCTGATCATTACCTGTCCTAAATACCTGAAGTTGTAGGTTATGGATTCAGTTTTAAGAAAAAGTTATATTGTAGCATTAAAGCTAATGGCAAGAACATTAAACAACATCCAAGAGATCTGAGAATGCCCAATACAGCTTCTTTAAATAAAAACGTGCAAATTCTATTGCTCAACAGATCATTCAAATACTACCTTCCTTAGATACAAATATAGCTTAAATTAGAATTGTCTGCATAATCAGATTTTATTGCTATTCCTTAAGTGTTCATGATTAAGTATTTCAGTCCCACAGCAACTGTTTCAAAGCAGTAAGAACTTTAGTGTTAAAATATTTTAAAGTAAGTGTGCAGGCTATACAAAACTCCAAAGTGTAACAAATGACTTTCAGCTACTTCCCCCTCACTGAAAGGGCCCTGCAATTCTGCTGCTAAATAATGTACACCGCACTTTTCACTCTGCAGCATTTATATATTTTGAAGTCTACTGACATGCAGCTGCAGCAGCTCACGTGATGGTAATGACTATTTTGCAACGTCAAAACTGAAGCCCATTTCTCAGATGTAGCCAGTTCAAAGCAACCTTTTAAAAGTGTTTGCTGGACTTTTTGCAAAATGCTATAAACTGACCACCTTAATTTTTCGGCTTTTTGATTAATTACAGAAATAATTACTAGATCCTTCTAAGAATAATTAACAAAACCCATGTTTTTGTGTTTGTTTGTTTCTTTAAATAAGCGGTTAGGTTACAGTTCAAACTAAAATGTTTCATATGATTATGAACAAGCACCATCAATTACAAGAGCTTACATCTTATACAGTTTTCTTCATATTTTAAGAAGTTCTCCCCCAAAACAGAAAACAAACATCGGAGAATTAGTTAGGATTCTGCAGATAGTTATCCACATTTGAGTACTCCCAGTATCAACAGAAGTCACAAGCACAGTGTCACACACACACTTAACGCTGCAGAGAAGTTCGTAAGTCTCAGAAATCAATCATAAAGTGATGTATGCATTTTTTAAGTTCTTCAAGAAGAAAAGGTGATGTTTTACACACCACACAAAAAAAAGGAGGTCACCCTCCACCATTTTTTGGACTTCTGCTAGTTTGTTAACATTTTAGGATTACTTTTCAAAAAGCAATTTTACCTTTTCATATTTGTTCGGGAGTTTCTGTGGGACATGTAAGTGAGAGTTCTGTGCAAAAATATTGGCTGCAGGAAAAAAAACAAACAACAAGGTTATGCTTTAATTAAAATTTCCTACAAGTCCAAAGTAAAGAAGTAATAAAGACCAATTACTCACTGCTATTAGATTCCGGGTACGTAGAAATCTGTATATCTGTGTTGGTTCTAAGAAAAAGAAACACATGTTATCCAACATACCTTATAGCTCCAGAAAGACAGCCTTATAATGATAAAAGAGTATCTAATTTAGGATGTTGGAGGTTTTTTTAGACAATTATCACAGAAGTCATTGTTTAAGTGATACATCACAATGTCCAAATAATTCCAAATTAACAAGTCAAAGGTTACTCCAACCACTGTATAACACAAAGCAACTTCTTGTTTAAGCTACCACAAATCAGCAGTCACAATTCAACTATGACTGCTCTGCTTTCCACAAACTATGTTTCTTACAGGCTGTCATAAAAGGGTAGAAAAAATATCTCAATATATTACAACCTATTATCAAATAGGTAATTTTTCTTCATTAAATTAATGAACCTATCTGATATGATACCAAAAATAGTACATTAAATTTACATAGTCAAGACAGTTTGGTAGCTGATTTTCTCTTCTGGAAAGTACCAAGGTCACTTGCACAAGGTACCAAAACAAGAAGAGGGACTGTCAGTTGACTCTGATGCATTAGGCATCATTCTAAGCTTGAAAATTAATTTCCTAAACCTTTTACATTCAAAGGATCAGAAAAATGTTTATTCTGCTACAGCAACTACTGTTTCAAAGTGAAAACGGAGGGAGGACAATACAGTCGTGTGCAATAATGACACGAGATGGTAGCATCACTTGAAACAGTTATACTAACCCAGTTCCAAAGATCAAGACTTGCCTACAGTGTAGTTTTATAGTGTAGTTTTAACTAATTCAGATAAATCAGGACAAAAAAGGGTTTTGTCTAGATTGGGTTATATCAAACAAGAATTCCAATCTAAACTTAAACTAAACTAAGTTAAACACATCCTTTTTAAACTGAAATAAAAGCCAGCTTCATTAGGTAATGTCATCAAGAAACTTGGAAATGACTTGATATAATACATAAAGTGGAAAGAAAAAGAGAGAGAATGGAGAATGCCCCGATGCCCATGCTAAGGCTGCTAACACTGCCTCTATTTCCCACATAAAGAAAACAGCCAATTCCTACTTTTTAAGAAATATAAAACTTTGTTTTCATACGACTGCAAAACATTTATTACAAATAGCTGGAAACCTTACTGTAATTTAAGGAATTCTGTTATTAGATGTGAAAAAGGGCAGCATTTTATATCCTTTATCCTTTTTTTAAAGATATGATTCAGCCTTATTTCTACACTTAAGAATGTAAGACCCCGAAGAACCTACTACTAATGAGACGTATTGTTATTAGAGAAGGAAGCATTAAAGTGATCCCAATATTTCCTTTTAGAAGACTGATGAAAACCAGTAAAATTCTGCTTAATGCAAATTATCATAATAAAACCTGTATTTTTCAGATCAAGATAAAAGATAGAAAAAGAAAGAAATTAAGAAACATGCACTTTGCTAGAAAGTGAAAATACAGAGTAGTCACAACTTTTAAAGAAACAGCCCGTGTTTTTTTAGTCTCCAAAAAAGTGACATAATTATAATTTAGGAAAGTATGAAAGCATTAAATTACTTTCATAAGGATGTAATTTAATTTAAAGACAGCACACTGCTGCTTCAACTTTAGTTTTCCCCAAGTAGAAAAATTCTGAAACACACTTTTCAACCTGCAGACAGACATAAGTTTCACAAGTCCGTGTTACTCAGCAAAAGCTTAAAATATTTTATCTTTTTCTAACATATGACCTTGAAAAGGGACAAAAACATTCAGGAAGAATGTGATTCAATACTACGTGTGATAGGATTTTTTTAATCCAATATTTACTTATTGCAGTTTTCCCATAATATTCACACTACAGAGTTTATGATACATTTACATGGTAACTTACTCCTGATCAATACCTGCACAGCTCTAACACTCCCCTTGTGTGACAGACTGAGGCATGGTCAAGAGAATTTTCTTCCCCCATCTTGGACTGAACACTGACCCTGAGCAAACCTCTTAAAACTGGTTTGCCACTTGACCTATTTGCTGTACAGCATGTATTGAACACATAGCTTTATGAACAGGGCTAAGGTTCAAAGAACCCCGCGTTATTAAGGATTTTAGACACCACTCAAAAGTCCAATGCTTTCTCAAACACTGTCACCGTCCATAGCGAGTGCGTGCAGTGACAGCACCAATCCCAGAACCAGACCATGTATGTAGCAGGGCATTAAAAATACCCTTCAAATTCTAGCAACTGCACAGAAATCTTTTGTAGAACCTAAGTTTACTGCTGTCCCGTGCTTTTAAATCAGAATCCCATAAACTACTTTCTTGGGCATCCAAGTGGATTCTCCTCCTGCCTGGAACTGCCACAGGGTGATGTGTGGGTCACAGAGGTCAGTTTCCAATATGAAATCTCAACTAAGGGACAATTATTGCCAGACAAAGAAAAACCAAGTACAGTGAAGTCCTGATCACATCCCGCCCCTGAAAGGGGCTCGGAAGGCAGCCGCCGGAGAGGAAAAGCCTCCCCGTCCCCAACTCCCCGGTGCCTCCGAGGGCTGTTGGAGGAGGACTGGGAACCGGCCGCCCCGAAAGCCTGACGGGCGCTGTTACCGAGGAACCAAGTTCGCCGGCCGGGCGCAGACACACGCCCGCGGGCCCCAGCTGCCGCTCGCCACCCTGCCCGCACACCGGCCCCCAGCCCCGCGCTTCCGCCCCAGCC
>VWZL01005327.1:5393-30760 GCA_013396915.1 Stercorarius parasiticus | reverse complement strand
CAGCGCTACGACCAGCCGAACCCGACGACCACGACGCGCCCGCCTCCTCCACTCGCCCATTGGCTCCGAAGATGGCGCCGCGGCGCCGCATTGGCCGGGGCGGGGCCCGCCCCCGCGTGACGCACGGATGGTTCTGGAAGAGTTTGGTTGGTCGGTACGCTTCGCCGCTTGGCGCTTCTCCCCTCCCCCGCCTTTGAACTGAATTCGCGGGAAAGGGCCGCTTGCTCTCTAGCGCGGAGCATGCCGGGACAGCGCGCCGCCTCCGCCCGCCGGCCCCCGGCCCCGGCCTCCCGCCGCCACCGGGCTCGGAGGCCCGGGATTTCCCGACCCCTTCCCCGCGGCGCGTTCCACTGCCTCTGCGGCCGCACAGAGGGAGCTGGAGTCCCCCTCTCGCCTGAGGGAAGACGGCCGCTGAGGGGCTGCTTCGCTGCCCGCAGGAGTTGGGGCTCGATCGTTCAAAAAGCCAGATGAATCGAAATAGAAGCTTGGGTATAAATCGGTACCATTTTTGTGGTAAAAATGGTTATGCTGGGTCGGACACGAGGTCCTGCTGGTATCACGTAGCTTTAATCTTAATTAACCATGAGGTTTCCTCAGAGGATGGCACCAGAAATCACCCATAGGTGCAGGGAGACTTAAGGTGTGAGGTAAAATGTTGTGATCGGGTTTTATTCCTGCCTTTCTTTGCTTAATGAGGACCCACGGAGTCCTGGGGGAAATAAAAGTGCCACTGTGGCTACCTCCAGCGTGCTGACAGGGGCCGCGTACGGCCCGGCACACGGTCAGGATCGGGCCTTCGGGGCAAGCTTCCGGCCTGCATCACGCCTGTGGTGCAGTGCAATGCAGTCCAGCTGTGCAGTGGGAAAATTCTACACTGGCTTTATTTAATCAAGCCCTTATCAGCGGTGCGGCAAGCACAATACATAAAAGGTTATGACAGCCACCCTGTTCTATTTGCTTTCTTTAGCGAAACTTTTCAAGAGTAATTGTACAAGGTAGGGTAAAAATGGTCTATGTGTGAAATACAGCCTTGAATTTTGATACCAGATACATCTGTGATGCTGGCACTATACTGTCTCGGTTTATCTTCTAATTCCTAGTGTTACAGAAACTAACTTCATGATAAACATTAGGAGGAAAACCTTATATCAAACTCAGCCATGCTGTAAATGTGCCTTACATTATCAACAGGGGGATTCTAATGTGATGTCTCAATTATCTGTTATTAATCTTACTATGTTTTAAGAAAATGTATGTATGTACACCCTACACACATTTGGATAAATACGTCTTTATTGGCTACTATTCCCCCCTCACCATTTGATTTTGGTTTTGTTTTTTTTCACAGTTCCTTAATATTTATTCTTATTTGATATCTGAAATGTTCATTTTATTCTTCAATTACCTCTCCTCTTTTCTGCTGCACCGTTTACCTTTCATCTTTTAATGTTTTCTTCCCTGATGCTTTTTTAATTACTCTTCTTTCCTTCCTTGCCTTTATCAGACATTGATGTTTTCCATGCAGTTTTTTCTGTAATTTGTTTCAACCTTAATTTTTATACATTTTTAGAAATTCATCTTTGTCACCATTTTCTATTCTTCTTCTGTCCAAACAAAAAGTGATATTTCTAAAATACTCTGTTACACGTTTTATCCTGCTTATCGTAATTGTCTTTGCTTAGTATTCCAGTTTCTCGATCTTCGATTTCCTACTCAGTTTCTCTACCGCCACTTATTTGTTGTTGCTGAATATATCTTTAATTACTGGCAGCAGCAATGTTTGATGACCTTACATCATGCCTGAGGACCTTACATCATGCTTGAGGACCTTACATGTAGCTATTTCTCTCTTAATACCAGGGGCTTCCTGGTGAGATGAGCCTTCTGATGCATTGGGTATTTGCCACGCTCTTCTGAGGTCAGAGACTAGATAGCAACAGTACACCAAATGAAGAGCATCTTTTGGTGGTCAGAGATTGATCTTGAGGTCAATGATACCATGTGCTAAGTGACAAAAGGTAACAATTACTGCAGTATGTGTGAGAAACGTTCCTAAATGTTGTATAGCTGCAATTTTGTCCTTGGAAGTTGTTTATTACATAAAATCTATTCCTGTTTCCTCCTGTTTACAAGACTCTGCTGCTTCTGGTGGCTCATCCTTCTAAATTTCAAAACCAGGAGGAGGAGCCAGAGGGCAACTTTCCAAGCAGGAGTAAGAAAGATAATTAGGCAGTTATTCTCTGGCATTCGAGTCGCATCTGCTTGTGAACAGAGGAGCTAAGGATGAAACCCTAGCCTTGAGTGGGACAGGACAGCCTAACACAAAATATGTGCATATGAGCCCTCTGGGAGCATAGGACTGACTACCAAATAGTAGAGCTTCAATAGCTTGAGCCTATTTTCCTCTTCTTTTTTTATGTTATTAAGATCTGCTGCCCTGGGCTGTTCATATGTACTTGAAGAGCTTAGAGTACTGTTGAGATACGTTCAACTGACAGAGCCTCAACAACTCTGAAATGTCATATTTGGGGCTTCATAGTATGGATGGCTAGAAAAAGTGCAGGGCATGACATAGCAAGTAACTTTTATTTACTTAGCACAGTTAGAAGCATGAAAATAACTATTCCCTTTTAGAAAGATGGAAATCGTTATGGTTCCTTCAGAAGAAATGAGCTGTGGCATGAGACTGTTGAGTCCTTGACTTGCCTGGTAATACAGACCCCTCTAGATTTTACAGATGCATTTATTAAAAAAGAAATAATTCAAAAGAATTCATATATATACACCAGGTAACAGAAAGAAGTTGGCCATATTTAGCAAATGACAGGGTATCTGCAAAGCCAGTGGAAATGTATTTTCTAATAAAGTAGTCTAAAAAAGACAGGCAGTGAAATATAGTGTACCTTACTGAAATTGATATCAACTCATAAAATTTAAAAAGTAAAAGATGATGACAGGTAGTGTATTTGTTTTGCTATAAATACAGAAAATATCCTAACATAATGCCAAAGAGGGCGGTTTAATAAGTTTAATATGATAAATGGAAGAAACAATCATTTGTGAACCAGGGTTGCTGTTGGAACAAATCTCTGATAGTGAAAGCAGAAGTAGTTGGCAGGGATGCTTCTATGATCTGTCAGATTTGATGTCTTGAGATGGCCAATCCATTCTTGTTTTCACGTACTGTTAGTGGGATTTGCATTTGATATCCAAAGATCAGATTTGTTTCTTGCAGGTTGAAAGCATCTGCTACTTCCAAATCTCTTTTTCCTAAGGTTTTTTGCAGCCTGTGCGTACCCAGAATTTCTGTCATCTTGAAGGGCTAAACTGCAGCGATTTTTACCTCTTCAGATATGTATGAAAAAGTGCATGCATATTTTATACTGCTTTATGAATTTTTTCTTTGTTTCATAGTTACATGCTTTTCTTGGTTGCCTGTAGTACCCCTATGGCTACACTACTTAACTTTCCAGCTTCCAGTCCTCCAAATTACTGTATCTGAGCACATGAATGTTTACAAAGTAAATCCCTTTTTAAAGGAGAAATAAATACGTGTATACTTGGGGCTCAGTCTAAATGAAAGTTCTGTCAGTATAATTATACTGTTTTCCTCACATCTTTAAATGTGGGTCTGTCTGCATAGATTGTTAGTAACTGACTGACTAATACTACGGATTTAGCTTATCTTCTGAGAACTTAATTTTAAATATAACTTTGGAACAAAAGAGCAGTGCCTACTAGCTGAATATAAATTTTTGGTCAATCTTTTTTAAAACTTGCTTACAGATTCAGGCCGTCATGAAAGCCAGTGTCAGTATTTATTAGGGAATGCTATTATATCACATTGGTAAGGAACTGAAGTTTGCTTGTCAGGGTGTTGCTGAGAATAACAAATCCACAGTGAATGTTCTGCATTTCTTTATTTCGGCCTCGAGCTAATGAGCACATTCAGTGGGATTCAAGGGCATCCAGCATGGAAGAGACCTTAAACACTCCACTTCTGTGGTTACATCCAAACTTTACTTCTTTCTCTTTTCATGCTTCCAGGTTCTCCTTCCCACTCTGGCCAGCCCACCAAACCCAGGTTTTCCATGAGAGAAGTGAGAATGTGCAAATGCTGCAGAACGGAGACAAACAAAAATACTTCATGCAGAGATGGGAAGGTACGGGTCCCACAGCTGTATCACTGTACTCCAAATACAGATCCATTTCAGTAGCATCCCTTTTTCACTTACAGGAATAAACTTCACTAGATGATGAGTTAATTTCATCTGCAATAGTTATTAATTAATCTTTCAGTTCATATTTTTTATTTTCAGCCTGATTTGCCGTCAATCAGCAGTAACAGGCAATGGAAATGATTAGATAAGCTACTCTTCCCTACCTACTTGGAAAGCAAAAGTCAGCTCCCACTTTGTGTTTTCCCAGTCTCTTGTAAACAGAGGCTACATAATATTGCAACTGGAGAAAGGGAGTAGCTACAGCTTTCTGGGTAACAGCGTGAGAGTGGGTAGGCGGAGTACAGGGTATATTTAGGATGGCAGGATCATATTGCCGTTGGGGTGGTAGCTCTCGGTTTCCGTTTGCTTTTCTGCATGTTAATGTCTAGCGCTGCCCTGTTTTTATAACCAGGGAACTAAGAAAAGAGAAAATAAACTTTACTGTAAGGGAACAACTGTACTGAAGCACGGCAAAGGGAAGAGCTAAGATCTGACATAGCAATCCAAGTATTCTGATGTATAGCTATGAATGCAGTATGTGTGGAAGATTGACAGAGCAGCCACTTGTGATTCTCATTCATGTGTTTGGCTGGGGACTGCTTTTGTACAGAGCTGTTCAAATGTATTCCAGGAGCACAGTGCTCAAGGAACTTGGCCCTCAGGGAATCTTAATGCACCCATAATGCACAGCTTTCAGCAAGCAAGTTGCCTACATGTCTTGAGTTATGGTACAGAGTGAAAAGTGAATGCACAGTATGTTTTGCACCACTGAGTCACCTATCTTCTGCATTCACATGGTGAACAAAAAGTGATAATTATTAGTCATTACTGCTTAGTAGAAATGTGCGCTCAGGAGTTGTTTCTTGGAGTCTTGGATGTTTTAATATATTTTTCATGACTCCTACAGTGAAATTTATTTCCTGATTTTCAGTTAATGATTTATTTTTGCTTGGTGGCTTTTTAGCAGTAGTGTTTGTCTGTAGTGTTTAGACAGTGGACTAAAAATACCAGAATTGTTTCAAAAGCATTATGAAAAGCCTAGGCCCAATATATTAATTTGCTCTAGAAAGGCAGGAGATCTCTTAAGATGATTTAACGGTAAGCCCAGAAATGTACTAACAGTAAAAGCATTCATTACAGAAAATGACGTTTCATACAATGAACTAAAGAAAAATAATGTATAATGTAAAAACAGTAAATTCAGGATAACATCCACTTAGTTTTAAAGACCAAGTCTAAAACAAGATCTTTATTCATGTAAGATTGGATCAAAATCAAAAGAAAGTGTCTGCTGAAAGAAAACAACTTAGTGTTACTCACCTTTGTTAAAAACGGAATAAATTCCATGTATCACTGAAGACTCCATAGGTAAGAAAAGGACTTGTGGAGTCTCTGTGCAGAAGTACTGTCGTTGCTCAGTTGAGCTTACACAGCACTCAGAACAGACCTTATCTGGCTTACTCGTTGGTCTGTGCCCTTCATTTTGAATGTCTTTATCAAATTTGTAATTGTTTGAAAAATTGAAAGTGCTTGAGGTGAGCTGTATAAAAGTTCTTGTCCCTTTTGTCCTCAGAGAAGCTGTCAATCTTTTTCATGAGCCCCTTTCTTAAACTTGAGCCTCAGAAAAGAAAATGGTATGCTTTTAATATTTTAATCCAGAGTTGTTTGCCTTTTTTACAGAAAATCTGATTTTACAGAAAATCTATATGATAAATAAAAAACCCCCACCCACACTACAATATGTTTAATGTATGATTCCAAACAAAATACCCAGAAAAAAGCCATGCTAAATCTCGACGATTAAATGCTTAATACATGGGAATGGAATAGGAATCATGCTTGTTCATATTATAATTTCAAAGATACAGCATGTGTAGTACTTACTGCAAAACTATCAAAAAACAGTTCTAAGTGAACTTTCAGGAATTGTATTCTCTTAATTGAGTCCCGGAAACTGTGAAAGATACGGCAACTGAAAAACTTGTGATGTAAACTTAATGATTAAACTCAGAAATGCAGAGATCAAAGAGAAACTGCTGGGAAGATGTGAGAATTAAGTCAGTTACAGATGTAAATAGAAGTTTCTCACCAAAAGGTCTGTTGCCAGTGTAGAATGAAAGCTTCAGTCAATCGAAAAGAAAAATATAGGAGGATCAAAGAATATGTCAATAGATAGTAAAATGAAACCTCAATTAGTTAACAAATTAATTTCAGCTTTAAGTAAGGGATAAGTTTTAACAGGGATAAATTCTTTCTTTTGTGGCTAAACCAAGTACAGGTTAATAAGATGAGAATTTTGAATTGTATCATCATCAATTACTGAAATGATAAGATCAGGGCAGAAATTGTTTTCCCAATGTTTTCCAGTTAGCACAGGTATACAAAATTCACACACACGAGAGCTTATCTAAGTGTTTCATATGAAAGTTAACATGTTATCTGTGGTTTTATATGCTAGAGGTTGCTTCAGAAGGCTTTTACAAGAGCTTATCTTGTTTTCGGAATGCTGCTTGCGATATATTATTATGCACATTATAATCTGAATTATCCATGCTACAGAAGTAGTTTTACTTGTTGTTGCCATGACTGTGGTCAAAGTACTTTTGCCATGCTAAACACATTTCCACAGAAGGAGGTGAGTAACAGCAGGAGGCAAATTGCGACCAATCCTAATCCCACTTTTTGGAAGGAGAAATAAGTCTGTATGTGGCATAATTTATGCTCTTTGGCATGCCAGTTTAATTGATGCTGGTACTGATATCTTTGCGTTTAAAAGATACGAGGCTTTGCTCTGAGAAGTTCTATTTTTACCTGACTTACTACTGATAAAGCTGGGTCACCCAAGGCCATGCCACAATTTCACCTACTCTTCAAACCTAGACAGGTTAGTGAGGTAAATTAAGATTAGCACAGTTCTGCTCTGCGGAGCTCTGGCAACAATCCTAAGTACAAACGTACATGCAAGAACTAATATTAAATTAAAGGTAATTAAGCAATACATTTCATGGTGTTGACAATTTGGGAGTATGTAGGAGATGACTGATACGGTTTTAAATTGTTGAAATGTGACTGGCATTTCAATGGATTATGAATTGGCAGCTACAATATGATGACTGACTAGTTATAACAACGGCCCTGCTGTATTTAGACAGAGTGTCAGCTACTTACTAACCAGCCAAATGACAAAATCGAATTAAAAGACCTACTTATAGCCACTACTGTACAAGCCCCTGGAGGCCCTGAATAAACAGATGGATCTTGTACTGAGTACCAGATGTGAACTGGCAAGGAAACAGTTCCAAAGGCATCGTTCCCCTTCACTGAAAATTCTGTGTGTAGATGTTCAGATCTTGGGGCAACTGAGAAGAAACAGAATGCCTCAAAATGCATAGGAGGACAAATCTCATTCATAAATATTCAAGTTCAGAGCTAATGCAGAGAAGAAAGTAAAGTTCTTGCCTTTTTTAAGAGACTATATGTAAGAGCAAATTGTTGGATAATAGTTCTGTTAAGGCATTGAATGAAAATGCTTATTTTTTTAACCAATAATAGTTGAAGAAGAGATACGTGAGTGAATGAAATTCTAGGAAGCGTTCAGATCTAATGCTGCAGGGTAGGGGCCAACAAGCTGCAAGAGTAAAGCAATGCATTGACAAAGACAAGCATTGGTCTATTGGAATGTGAAAAATAACATTTCTGTTAATACAGGTCCATGTGCATGAAAGTTGGTATGGTGCAATCCAACTGACTGATTGCATAGTCTCAAATACAAACTTCTGGAGGCTCGGCGTGGAACTACAGTGATGAAACCACTGTTTATGCAGATAGACGGCTGGTTTTGGCAGAGGAGAAACCAAATCATCATGTAAATTGTTTTAATTACAAAACTAGGGACGTTAATATAGTCCAAAGTTTGAGTTAGTCTATTTTTGAGAGTAAATTCCAAGCTGCTTTATTAAAAGATGTGTTCATACATTTTTAAACTAAAGCCCCACATTCTCAGTAAATGCTTTGAGGGCTTTCTTAAAAATGTGACCCTAAGGATGAACCACTGGTTCAGCTGAAGTGAGTGGAAGTTTCCCAATTATTTTCATGAGGTCAGAACATCATGCTCATTGTTTAAAAGACACCTTAATACAGTATAAGTTAACTGTAAAATACTGTACATATGTGGCACCTTCTAAAAAGCTATAATTGTTTATGCACTCAGGTAGTAAAATAGCAGAAATAAATAAGATATATCTAAATCAATTTATAAATTAAATATTTGCCTTATGCACATTAACAATCATGCATTTTAATATAGACAAGACTTAAAGCACAACCACTACTATTATTCCTAATTCACAATACATCCATTGCTTGCAGACTATAATTTAAAAATATTAAGCTGTGACAGCTTGCTGGAACTTCTCCTGCAAGGACCAACTGATGGAGTTTTTCTAAAGAGACTTCATAAAAGAAGCAGCAGCAGCAGTAAATTGAGTGACCCTACAGGTGCAAGCTGCAGCAGTTGTCCCTCCAGTCTTCCCAATAAGATTTGTTGAAATTCTCTGTATCGCAACATCTTTATTGGTAATGGATCTCTCCCTTAATTTGCACTGATGCATTTGGAATGTCAGCTTCCAAAACAAGGCACATGGGAGGCATTTAAAGTAGATTTTTTGAAAGGAAAATGAACAAAGAGCATGTCAGGTTCCATTTTGATTTGCATGACAAATCCAGCATGCAGTGTTCTGGTGGGTCGGGCTGGGCTTGCCTGCCACTCACTGCATTTGTCACTTTGGTTTGAACACTTCTGACAGTCCGTTATGTTAATTGTTCTAAGGATTGTTTTTCTGGGAGAAGAAAAGGAAAGGCGTTTTTATTTTTTTTACTTTTTCCATTTGCAGGAAAGGGGGGATATCTGAGGGAACAGAAAATGCTTTCAATGGGTTTGTGATCTGTTTTATTTGTAAATAATCCTGTGAGATCATCAACAAGTTCAGGATTTTAAATCTTAATGTTACTCAGTCTGTGCATGTGTTTTGAGTGGGAAATACCAGGCCCCTAAACTAGAAACTTGGGAAGTCTATTGTTTTGGTGCAAACCATTCTTTCTTCCTTTGAGTCCCACAGTGATGGGTCCTGCGGAGTGGTTTGTGCTATGCCTATATACTTCTATCACATGATATCGTGGTGCTTTGACAAGTGCTAACAAGGGATTTAATGCCCTGAGAGGCATTGTTGGACACACATTGTTATCAGTATGTGGACAGTATGTGAATAACTCTCACGTGTACAAGACCTGTTGGTAGATACATGCCTATGACTGAATTCTCCTGGAGGCACAATTCAAGGTGGAGGTCGCTATTGCCCCTTAGGGTGCACACACTTCTCTGTCATCTACGGTAAAGCAGTCACAGATGTTTGGTGGTGGGGTTTGAGTTTCAGAGTTCCTAACCAACTGCAGGTGGCAGAACACTGTAGGTTGATCACAAAACAATATTTTCAGACTGATAGAATGATCAACCATAAAGTTTCAGGAGAAGACTCTGTTTATGGTTGTGTCTCTCTTTTGCGGTTACTGCTGCTTTTCAGCCAAAGGAGAGCAGAGTGTTTAAAGAATGAAGAGAGCAAGAAGATAGAAATAGAATTTCCCAGAGGTTTCCAGGTAATGACTGACATCTGCCTTTTAAGCTTTGAACTCCTACACTGCATGTGGTGTTCTCATTTACATGGTGTGATCCAAGTGCACCATGACAGATAAGCTCTCCATACAGAATGCTTTTATAGTATAAAATTATGCAATCAGATGCAGAAATATCAAAATAAATGAAGTTAAATAATCAAATGTAGTCATTCCAATCACATTCTTGTTTAGTGATTCAGTATGCTAACGTTACTTTTCATGCCCAGTGTAGTCCTCCTTGAGTACTATTTTAGTAAAGTCTGTGGACTTACATGAGAATCAGTTTGAACAGGTGCATCTCAAAAGAAGTCAAACCCAGTACAATTAATGTGTCAGTGATGATCATGAATAATATTCTTACACCACCGCTCTGAGGAGGATTAGCTGTTCTGCTGCGTTACTGAAAGCTGAACTCCATGGGAGGTGAATTTGTGGAACACTAGTTCCTGAGAGATTGAAGGCTTTCCTTGCATGTGGGGTGGCCAATCCCCCGCCAGCCATCTGTGCTGTGGGAAGTTCCTCCTTCCACAGCAGGGATGGCTCAACTGCGCTGAGGCAGCTGCTGGATTTTGCCAGTTGTATTGTGTATATTGTGAGCATGTAAAGGTGAATTGATGGCACTGTGATGTGCAACACCACAGCTAGTGGCAGGCAGGTGTAGGACATGGGAGCCTGCGGGGTGGACACCCTGCAGCAGGAGCTGCTGTTCTCCTCGCGAGGTGGGGAAGTGTCCCTTTGTGCTAGACGGCTGCGATGCAGAGCTGCCGCAGCCACCGAGCTCGGAACTCAGCACGCTGGAGTTCTTGGTTTTGTGACTGGATGGTGCCTCTTCGTTTCCTGGCAGCTTTCCTGTTTGATCGCTTCTTGGAAAATGGT
This sequence comes from Stercorarius parasiticus, assembly GCA_013396915.1. Classification (NCBI taxonomy): domain Eukaryota; kingdom Metazoa; phylum Chordata; class Aves; order Charadriiformes; family Stercorariidae; genus Stercorarius; species Stercorarius parasiticus. Next base: position 19,994 of record VWZL01005327.1, on the reverse strand, counting down.
GTCACCGTTTCCTGTCAGAGTGAAAAGTTGCTAAACCTCTCCCACTGAGAATTAGTTTTTTTCTTTAATTGGCGCCCGATATTGAAAAAAACCACCATGAATCCAAGTCATAGCAGGTGAAAAAAAAGACCACTGTTCTTGATAGTTCTTGTAAAGTGTTTTGTCTTACGTGCGCTTTTAGCAGAAAGTAACTGGTCAGGGTCTAACTCTCTACTCAGCAACACTTTTTAAGCCATTCTGCTATCATAAAAGGGGAAGATCACCCACACCTTTTTTGGGCTATTGTATATGAAGAATGCTGTGCCAGAAGCCCTCTTCCCCTTAGTCCGCTGCCTCTAAATCCTCTGCTTTTCCAGAGAAACGGCTCCTGCCTCGTCCTCTAGGAGGGAGTAATGATCACCACAGGTCAGAAGGTGTGGTTCCAGCTCTTCCAGCTTGGTGATGGCAGCAGCAGCTGAAAGCATAACTAGAAGATACTGCTGTGGGTAATATGTATTTAAAGCAACTCCCAAAAAAATTCTCTTACACCGCCATTTTTTTTATTTCCTGGGACTTCCCTTGTGTAAGAAACAGAAATTTACCATCACCTGGTTTTATTGTTAATTTTCTCAGAAGAAGGGTGTTGTGTGAGAGGGGCTGAGCCGTTTATCCCATGAGGAATCCCACCAGAAGGCGATGTCCTTGAGATGTTCTGGGCTGATGTCCCCTCGCCTGGTCGATGTCTCTGGCTGGGGAAGACGACCTGGGAGAGCAGCCGGCGATCCGGAGGCTCCTGAACTGTTAGAGCCCATCTCTCCTCCAGACGCCCTTACCCACAGGACTCCCAAAACCCGTTACGTTTGGAGCTGGTTTCCCGTTGGAGCTCGCACTTGGTGGCTTCGCCGCCGGCCTCCCCTGGCCGGCATTTTGCCGTTCACAGGCGGGGCCGCCAGAGGGCGGCAGAGCGGTGCGGCCCCGCCTCGGAAGGCGGCGGGCGGAGCGGTTCGGCGCGGCCGGAAGTGGCGGCGGACAGGGCAGGGCCGGGCGCGGCGCACGCGTGAGATCTGTCCGCCGCCACCGCCATGGCGGAGCGTATCGAGCAGCGGCTGGAGGACCGTGTCNTGATTTCTCTTTCCCGTAGGGCCGTCCTGAGGAGAGCCTCGGCTCTGGAGTACAAAATACAGCGGAGAGCGCTTCGGAAGGAGGATTTTATTAATTATATTCAGGTAGGCCGTACTGATTAGCAGAGGGTGCTATCTCACGTTGTAGAGACAGCTCGGTGAGAAGTGACGGGATTTTGTAGTGACGCATGTAGGAAACTGGCATCTTAAGGCCTCTCCTCACCTGGCCCGTGGTGTCCACTCCCGAGTGGTTTATCGGCACACCAACACACCAGAATACGAAGCACGGCTGGGAGTTGGTGCCCGAGTTTGGGATGAGAGAGTCTTCTTTCTTGTGGTGACTTTTTGCTATAGTTTCTTCTCTGTACAGGGATGTAGGGACTCCAGTTTCTTGATGTGCTGTGCAAATTGTAGTTAAGTGTAGTTAATTTTCTGTGGTGTTAGGAGTTTGGCTTGTGCATTACAATTTTATGAATATGTAGAGTGCTCACAGTTCAAGTCTGAAACATCATGTGCAATACTACTCAAGTTTGCTTTCAGTCAGCCTTAGAAATGTAGTCATCTGGCCAAACAATTACTGCTTATGTTTTCCTGGAGGTAATTTTTATTGTCCACCTGATTAGCTAAAAAAACCCCCTTGATCAGTATTTTTTTTCTTTACTGTTATATGTCTCCTCATTTGCTTTTAAATATTCTTTTTTCTCCACATTTCAGTATGAAATTAATTTGCTGGAACTGATCAAGAAAAGAAGAGCAGTAAGTTTGTCGATTACTTAGAGTGCAGAATACTTAATGCCAAATCTTCTGTTGCAGTAAAGTTAATACTTTTTGTTTTTCTCCTAGCGCACTGGATATTTGTTTAAGAAGGGTGAAATTGAGATTTCTATCCTGCATAGAATCCATAGCCTCTTTAACCGTGCTATAGGAAAATGGAAAGTAAGTTTGTTTATTTGTACTCATAAGTTGAAAATTGCCCTTTTATTTATTTATCTAGATATCACTGCCACCAAATATTGGCAATAATGTGGAAGAATGTAATAGAAAAACTAAGTGAATGTTTGTTCTTGCATTTAGCAGTAGCCTAGAAATAGGTCATTCATATCAGGTAGATGTTTTTTGTATACAAACAATATTCTATCCTTTCTGAGTCATTAATCCTCAACAATCTTGAAACGAGTATTGCCGTGTGGGTTTGGTCTTTAGTCTTGCAAGGACTAGAAACCAAATGAAAAGAACTTTCAGATGCTTTAGGAAAAGATTGTCCTGATAAATTTAATGGTAAAACCTAAGTGAGGTGCCTAAGGAACCATTACAGTGAGCTCTCTGTTGAGTTCAGTGTAACACAGATTTGATTGGAGAGTCTGTGAAGGGTGCGTCTTGAGATGGGAGGGTTGGTTTTTTTCGGGTGTTTCACAAGAATTTAAGGGGGGAGGGGAATTTGAGATTCAAAACCCTTTCTCTCGGCGCGCGAACTTATTGTACTGAGGGCGTATTGTTTGCTTGTCAATGTGCAAGTGATTTTTGTGCTTGCCTTATTGTAAGGTTGATTCTCCCTTGCATTTCCAACAGGAAGATGTCCAGCTTTGGCTTTCACATGTTGCATTTTGCAAGCGGTGGGTGAGTTTTCAAAATGTGAATCTTTTCTGAGTTGAGATACTGGATTGGTGTTTAATCAGGCACCTGGAACTTGAATTACAAGACAGGGGTACAAACTTCCCTGCCACGTGCTGTATTACTGAAATAATTTTTATAGTATTGTTGGAGCTTCCTGAGATTTTCACTGATGTGGGTAAGTGCAGAATTTGACTTAGAATGAATTAGTATAAAATTTGGTGCTTGCATGTGGCAAAGGTGAGGCTGATTGCATTGAATGTGAAGTACCATTTGGTTTGTGAGAATCATAATATTGGTTATACCTTCTCTGGAATGAATGGATCACCTGTCTGTGAATTGAGATTTTGTTCCAAACATTTCTTATAGTGACTGTGCCGAAAAGTGTAATTCTGGCAACTCTGTACTTTGTAAACTTACCTGTGCCAGGCTTCACATTATTATTAACATTCAGTTGTTGTCATCGCTCCTGTACTGAAGAAGGTGATCTTGTTTTAGTAATGCAAGTGGCCAAAGGAAAATGCAGTTTTTACCTCAACATGGTCAGTGAGACTATGGGTTTATGACTTAGGCAAGATTTGCATTAGCTGTGTACTTCAGAAAGGTTTGAGTTAACAATGCTAATCTAGTGCGGTAACATTTGGAAGCTGGACAGTATTGAACAAATGCGAGAAACCTTCTACTGAAGATAAAGTAGCAGAGAAGTGTCTTTTCCAGTACAATGGCATTGCAACTTTTAACCTTTCAAAATGAAACTTTGGTGCTGGTGGTTCAATTTGGTACTAGAGTGGGTAAAACAAACCTTTTTCTCTTACAGAATGCAAAACATCAGCTTAGTAGGGTGTTTTCTTCCATGTTGGCCATTCATCCCAATAAACCAGGTAAATAAAACAATGGCGAGTACTGCATAAATGACTCAGTATAGATTGTATAGTGTTGGTTTAAGTTCTTACAGATCTCTGTTCAAGATATTGGGGTAAAAGTTCTTACTCTTTTCTTTGCCTTGTGGCTACTTCAGAGAGAAAGACTCTGCTGGGGATTGTGCTGAGCAATCAAAAGGTGATGTGAAGTAGGAGTCCCCATTGTCTGAATGACCATTTCCCAGGTAGACTGGGGACTAGGTAGATGTTTCAGAGGTAGATGTTGAATACTCATGGCTGTTTTTTGTCTTTTGAAGACACCATTGTAGGTTATTGGATCTGTAGCTATACCAGATGAAACTTCCTGGATCTGCTTAGCTGCTTAGATTTGTCCTTTAACTCGGTTTTACATGGGAAATAATCAGTCTTGTTCAGTTGCCGAGCTCATGGATTGTGTTGGAGTGGGTACATCAAACAAAACCAACTTGTAGAGAGTAGCTTCAAAGTGGGTTCTCATCACCAGCTACTTGCTTTGCCTTAAAATAAGTTCATTTCTATCATCTGTTGCAGCACTGTGGATTATGGCAGCAAAATGGGAAATGGAGACACGACTTTCATCAGAAAATGCGAGGCACTTGTTCCTTCGTGCTTTGCGCTTCCATCCAGAGTGCCCAAAACTTTATCAAGAAGTGAGTTCCTGGTTTTCTTCTACAACCAGTTAATTGATCAATCAGAACAAATCAGGCCAGCATATTTCTCAGATCATTCAGAGAAAACTGGAAAAAAATTGTTTCCCAATCAGTGGGGAAATGTTGTCAAAAAGATTTTTAAAAAGAAAAAGATACTTTATACTCACAGCATTTTTCAGTTGTTTAGCAAATACTGTATTTATGTATGCAAAGTGAGAGTTTTATACTGTTTATACATAAATGTGTCAGAATTCCCTTCTAAAGTACTGTAAGCTCTGCTAGGACGTAGTTCTTTGCATGAGATCTGGCATCCCTAACCTTTGCTAGGGAATGTGGTTTTCTTTGAGGACAAGTTGAGGTTTAAAGAATTACTAAAAAGTGGTAATTTCTACATGTGAAAATTTCTGGAGTAAATATGTAGGGCAGATAGCTATATGCACAAACCTTTAAAAACCAAGTCTCTTATGTAGACGTATATGGGATATTGGCAAAGTCCTGATTTGTAGCTCCTCAGATAGAGCTTGTGTTACTACAGTTGTGGACTTAGATATTTTATGATTTATCCCCACGTTCTCAATTCTCTCTTGCAGTATTTCAGAATGGAGCTGATGAATGCTGAAAAACAGAGGAAGGAAAAGAAGGAATTTGAACGAGCAAAGATGGACTTGGTACGTCAGCTGAAATGACTTAAGAGATATTGTTTGCTTGCTTATCACACATTTGAATGCATAGTTTCAAGGGATCTGTATTAGCGGTTTGTTTGAGAAAAGCTTAGCGAAAAAAGTTTTTGTTCATATCCTGTGCCTGTGTTAAGCTTTTCAAGTGTTGGCTGATGCTCAGCTCAAATACTTAAAACATAAATTTTTCTTTACATTTGTAAAGTCTTTTGTTATATCCCCAAGTTTGAAAGTTAATAGTAATGTATGGAAAGGAGTAGTTAAACTTACCATTTCTTATTTCTTTCTAGTTGACGTACGCAAATTGGATAAGAGATAAAAAAAACCCATTAATATCTTGTGATGTTTTTTTCCATGTTTGCAAAAATGGTAGCTGAGAAAGGAAAGCTATTTTTCCAGTGATGTTATGCTTGATATTGCAGGGGGAATTCAGTTATTCTGAAGAGATTCTCAATGGGGAAATGGCTCGCATAATCTACAGGGATGCTGCTCAGAAAATTAAAGGTGATTTAACATTTCTTGAATTTACTCAATGAGAAAATTCTCACCTTGAATTCATCTAATGCAGTAGGTAATAAAGATAGACTTAGCTCTAGTGCACACACTTCAGTAGAACTTAGATAATGCTGAATTATAAATTAATAGTGCTGATAGTTCTGATTTCATAGCTGTTCTGCAGGCTGACAGCTCTCTTCCGGTACAACAGCTTTTGGGCTGCAGGGGCACAGGTGCTAGGCTTACGGTCTCAAAACTTGTTTGCTTGCTTAAAAGAACCAAAGGGAGGACAGTTCAGAATTACACACCTTTTTCGCTTTGTTGTTTACCAAACATTAGATTACAACTAATCAGATAGCACTAGTGACAAATAAGTAAGAATTCAGACTAATAATAAAACAAGTTAGATGATTTTAAGTTCACCAGGCTTGGTAAAATTCACCGATTTTATGGAGACAATTGGGTAAAATAACTGCAAAGTAGTAGCAAATCTCTTTGAGAAGCTATGATAGATGGGGATATTTTGGAAGACAATGGACCAAATATAATAATAGCATTGAAAAGTAGAGGGGGGAAAAGGGTGTTAGAGAAAATTACAAAAAGAGATGGCTTAATTTAAATTCCTGGAGAAATACTGGAATAAATAGGCATACAAATGATTTGTAAGCACCTAAAAATAAGGAGGTGAGTAAATGGCTGATAGGGATTTGCAATGCACTAATTATGTCAAGTCATGTCACTTGGTATTCTCACAGATGTTAGAGTTATAAGATCGAAGGCTGTAATTCATTGACGTATATTGTGTGCAGCTTTGGAGAGGTCTGTCCCAAGTGTGGAGCCTTCTGTGTTTCCATGTCAGAGTCAAGTGAAGGAGCAGAGGAGGTGCTTATTAAATTTGCAAGTGGAACCAAGCTGGAAGGATGTGTAAGCATGTCAGGACAGGGCTAGTTTATCACTTTGGAGTCTGGTATGTCCTGCCTCTCACGGCCTTTTTTTGTAACTGAAGTCGTGAAGAATATAGTTGGGGAATCAACATCCTAACATGGCTTATCATATGGGTGGAATACCGAGATTTATAGAAAAGGAAAGGGTATCTGTGTATGCACTTAAATGTTACCTGGGTCTTGACAAAAGCTTGCAGAGATACAGATATGCAAAGTGTGCAATGTATGTAATACTCCGCTTGATAGGTCTTTTTCCTCCCCTTGAAATGTAGGTGTTGAATTCCATCTGGCTGTGCTTTCTATTGCGAAGCTCTTTGATTTTACCCAAGATTTGCAAAAAGAAATTCTTGAAAGGTGAGGTGTGGCTTTGTGTTGTGGTTTTGTTGTTTTTTGGGGATTTTTTTGGTTTTTTTTCTGACAATTCTGGAAGTGTTTTTGCTTTGGCATTTTGTTACTTAGAAATTAACTACATTGCTGTACTAACAAGCGTTCTAAACATACTTGCAAAAGAAGAGTGGCGGTTGAGCGGTATTACAGACATGGTATGTTTAGTTTACAGACCACATTTGCTGATGATCCTCTTACATGGGACTACATGGCCCGTCGTGAGCTGGAGCTGGGGTCCCTGCAGTCCATAAAACACACCACAAAACAGATGAAAGTATCTGAAATGACCCGGAGAGAGGAGCGGTGCTCTGCAGTCTTTGAAGAGGCTGTGAAAGCAGTCCCAACAGGTGAAAAGTTCTGCCCCCATTTAAACATAATTTTTTTTTCTAGTACTTTAGCATTCTGTATACTGTGAAAGTTTCGAAGTAGGTGTTGGCAGGCTCTACCATACCTAAGAGGAGGCAAGTAGTTTTTAGATGCTGCCGTTTTGGGATCTATTTTGTGTGTTGTTGCGGTTATTTTCCAGTGAATTTATGCTCTCAAAGGAGTTGCTGGACTGAAAATGCTTTTTGTTGCTTGTTTACTTTTATTAATGTGACTTAACCAATGAGGAGAATAGAAGCCCACAGATGAATGGAGGCTTGGGAGTTGTAAATAGAGAAAACTTCCTAAATAAAGGAAACCTGTAGAACTGAAGTATATTGGTGGTTAGCTGTGAGTAAGCAATGTTTTTGAGTTGTCAGTGGAGTGGATATCCACCTTCAGCATCTGGCGTTGTCCTTAGCTCTTAAGGGAGGCTATCAAGGGGCTATCTGTGGAGCGGACTCAAACTTGCTGTTTCTATAGCCTTTGAAGTCAGGCAGACAAAGAAGGATTTTCTCAACTGCCTGTGAGTGTCTTCACTTCTACAGGCAAAGGGTGCAGTGAACATTAATTGTGATAGCGTGCGCTGAAGCCTTACCTGAACTAAGAGTGGCATGCTCTTTAGAAAGAGTTACTGGCTGCAGCTTACACCAGGAAGCCATTTTTAAATGTTAATGTTAAAAATGTGGGGCCTCCCTTATAATACAACCTTTTAAAACAAAGTTGGCATTAACACTTATTGCTTGGATTCTCTATGTTCCTTAAAGACAAATATTTGTGCAATTTTGTGGTTCTATAAAGTGTGATATTATGCCTTTGATTCTACAGAGGACATGTGGAAATACTACATCACTTTTTGCTTAGAGAGATACGACAGGAAAACCAACAGTGAAGAATTAAAACAAAAGGTAAGAGATTATTAACAAATAAGTAACAAGTAACAAATCATCTCTGTTTTTACTGATTTCTGTAACCCATCAGACAAGAAGCAAGTATCTTTTGACATTTTATCAGAAATACTTACCTGCGGCTATTATTAAAAATCATTTAGCCTCCATTGAGGGGATCGCTTTTACTGTCAGGCTGATGTATGGCCTGCCTGAACATGAATTACCTGGGCATAAACCAGCCTTACCAGTAAAGTACAGTCACCTCTATGGATGGAAGTTAAGAGTGCAAACTCGTTAATGTTTGCTGACAGTCCTGCAAACCTGTGCTTGTTCAAAGAAAAGTATGAATTAAAACAACTCTTGCAAATAAGTCTGAGCAAACTTTGGTGCTGGCACATGGGAACTTAATTATGCATCTGTGCTTGGCTATGACTTGGTGAATTAACTAATCATCCTGTGCAGGTTGGTTCCCTTCTAATACAGTAAAAGAACATTGCGATGTTGTTCTCCTCCTTAAAGAAGAGATGTAATTCAGGTGCTCAAATGTCCCCTTTATCTTGGAATTTATGCAGGTACCTAAAGCATTAGATACGTAACTCTTACTGAATTTCAGTGACATGTTGATGAACTAAACCACTGGGCTTCCTGTAATGCTGGGATCTGGTATATGCAGGAATAATCCTTGTTTTCTTTTTCTTCTTTGTTGGTTTTAGAGGCTGGAGAGGACACTGAGTGCGTTCAACAAAGCCCATGAGTCCAGTTTGCTGCCAGAAGCTCTCTATAAGCAGTGGGTAAGAGCTGACATAGAAAAATAGATTGTGAGACTGTCCTGCATTGCTTGCGTGCCTATCTTTGCCATTTTGAGTACATAGAAAGGCGGGCAATAATGTGTTCAAGGTCTTGCTTTTTAACCAGGTATTACAAATCTCTTGTGGTGATCAGCTGTATCTGCTTGGTTTTAGCTTCAACTATTACTGGAGTCCAACTTCTTTGAGAAGGCTACAGAGGTGGCAGAAGCTGCAACGAAGCGTTTCAGCCTGTCAGTGGAAACGTGGCAGATGAGGCTGCAGGTGCTGATCCAACTGAAGAGTGATGATGTGACCCAGTGTTTTGAAGAAGCCATTAAGCATGTGAAATCCAAGGTCTGTGCTAGTTTTATGGACTTGTATGCATTAATCTTAGACAGGAAACCTCTGCTATTTATTTGAGTGTTTTTTTTTCCTTTACAAGGCATTCAAAGTCCCTAACCATTTTTAAGGTCAAAAATAAGAACTTGACATTTCACACGCACATTGCATTCAGGAGCATTAGGGAATTGCAAATTCACTTCATATTCTCCATTTTAAAGTCTGAATGCTCACAGGTGACATTTTACATACGCTTCTAGCAGTCAGATGTTATTCTTTGTGTCTTACTTGAAAATGCATTTCCTTTTCTTCACTGACTGATGAATTGTTTGCGTGTGTGGTATTTCAAGCCTAGAATTAGCTGTGTGCCGTCTTACTGTTCCATTTCAAACCCTGGGCACAAGGCGTGAGGAGAGGAAACAAGGAGGTGATTATTTCTTTCCTCCTTGTTGTTCTCGGAAGTTAGCTTTGTACTGCAGTGTTTGGAGATGCAGAACTTGTGTCTCATCCCTGGCAACACGTCTTGCAGCTGTGCGGCTAAGTGGCATTTATCCTCTAAGCGAGGAAGGAAACAAGTAAATTGAGTGTGCAGTCCAAAGTTGTCTAAGAGCTATGTCTAAAGGACACTTTTTACAGCAGCTATAATACAGACCCTGTGGATGTGTCGCTGTCCGTTTCTGTAAGTCAGAGTCACTGTATTCCAATCATGTGATTTATCTGCTTACCTTGTAGGGCACTTTGCCAATATGGACCCTCTGGGTGGAATGGAGTGAAGGCACGAAGAGCAAGGAGGACACAGAAGCTGTCTACCAGGTACTTAGCTAATAGAAATCTACTTCTTATGACAGTGTGTAAACAAACATGGATAATGCGTGCGGATGGAACATGTCACAAATGCTTTATACTGCAGGTCTTTCATGGATGTGTTGATATCAAAGCATTTCAAGTAAAACTGTGAATGTTACCAAAAATCAGTTGGACATAGGCTTATAAGCATAAATGCCATCCCCATGCTCTAAGACGTTTATGTATTTGCAAGCACAACCAGTGATAGCCTCTTCTTTTACTTTGTGGTCTAGAAGTTGCTCTGTTTTCAGATGTCAATCTGAACACACAGAAGAGAATTTTACAATCTGTGAAAACATCAACCTTGTTACAGAAAACGCAAGAACAAAACTTCAATCTCACTGTAAATTCCCTAAATAGCTTAGGGCAAAGCATTTCCTTTTTGCCTGGCATGTTGGTTGTTCCCCCCCCCCCCATTTACGACATAAAACACATATTTCAGGTGGAAGCTTGAACTCGGTTATTTGTAGAGCATTGTGAAACCCTCTGCATGAAGGATGTTAGGGAAATGCCAATTGACAGCTGTATGGAATATTGGATGAGACATGTATTTTAGGTTACAAGTAATATTTTAGTTTGAAAAATCTGAACTTTGAAAATTTCAGACCTCATGTGGGATGCTTTTGTTCAGAACTTTGTCTCACTTATGAGATCTGCTTTATGTCAGATGCCTAATAAGGGAGAAGGTACTATTTGGTTTGCTCTCCCTTGCTGCCTTTTATTTGTAGCTTATGTGGTTGGTTGGTTTTTTGCTTTTTTCTCCCTTTTTAAACTTGCAGAGATCCTTACACGCCACAACTCATGCTGAATCTGTGACTATGAAAGAAAAGTATCTTGACTGGACCTACAGAAATAGTGGTTATAAGAAAGTTAGAAGAGTCTTTACCAGGTGACAGACCTTCAAATGTGATTGTTCTAGGGCATGTGTTAAAAGGCTTTAAGTCTGAAGTTACTTATGTTTTTACTTCAGCCTGTGTGAAAATCGTCCATTTTCCCTTGACTTCTTCAGGAAGATGATCCAAATAGAAAAGGAACAAGTAAGTTGTTGAATATCCAATTAGTGCCTTGTATTTGTAAAATATACTTCTAACTTCAGATTTAAAAATGAAATAGAGGGCTTATGAGTGGTGTCATTAGTTTGTGATCAGTTCATATTTGTCTTCTACAGTTGATTCACAGCATGTAATACAAAACCACGTTCCATGATAACTAATCTTTGGCAGTGTGCGTGTGCACGTGTAGTTACCATGACTTTTTTTCTTTGTGAGAACCTAATCAAGCTGCAGATTCACTTCTGTACAAAATAAATGGCCTTTTAATACCTTCCTTTGTTAGGAATCCTGCAAAATGCTTCATCTGAGAGAATACTACGAACGTGCCTTGAGAGAGTTTGGTTCAACAGATTCTGGTAAGGAGATTTTATTTATTTATTTATTCATTCAGTGCTGCCTCTTTTATTTTCACCCATTTCAAAGCTAGCTGTTTGTTCTGCCCTCGTGATTGCTGTCATGCAGAGTGGAGCTTATTTCTTTGTGCCATTAAGTGCATGACACTGCAGCGACCCTTCACTTTCAGTTCAGGGTGGCTGGTCACAGTGGGACGGCTTCAGCAGAACTACTAGCAAATAAGGTTTTGACACTGGCTGGTATAAGAGATGCACATACTTTTAATTTGGATTCGTGAACAGTGTGGAGCTCTGTGTTTTTTTTATTTATTCAAGATCATTGCAATATTCCTTTTAAGGAAGTAAACAGCTTGATTACTGCTGCATTAGTTCTTAAGACATTGCTGTTCTAGCTGGGAATGGAACCCAGGCTTTTGGTCCTCAAGGGGCAGGAGTTTGTAGTTTCACAAAGTAAGTCTCATTGTGTGAACATCAAGGACGCTTGCAAAAAGAGGGTTTCTAGGTTAGGTTTGGTATGTTTGTTAAGTAATATCCAATAAAAATCTAATCAGAACTTCTATTTTTCTTTTAAAGATCTCTGGCTGGATTATATCAAAGAGGAGCTAAGTCATCGCCAAGGCAAACCAGAAAACTGTGGGAGCATTCACTGGCGAGCCATGAAGATGTTGCAGGGAGATCTGGTGGAAGATTTTGTTTCCAAATACACTTTATTGCAAACTGGACACTTATGAAAACCTATAAGTAGTTACAACATGAAAGTGTGGATTTTTTGTACTTTGTACAAAGGTAAATATGTGCCCAGATCATATTGAAGTGTACCTTCAATACATTCATGTATTTGTGTAAAGAAAAAAAAGCCATCTGCCCCATTGCAGTTGTTTCTGGTGTTGCTTCTGCCAGGGGCAAGTGCGCAGTTAGAGGAGAAAGCAAAGGCGTCTCTGAGTGTGTTCTTCATTGAGACTGGTGAGAGCAAACTCATCCTCCTGCCTAAACATTCAGATGGAATAGTCATAATGCATTGGCTTTCACACTCTGGAAAGCTAATATTATAGCTCATAAATGCAAAAAAAAACCCATGGAAACTACCTGTGGGCGATCTTTGTATCTTACTAAGTTGAGTAATGAAAAGTGGAACACTGGAGAAACAATTTGTAAAATGATGGTATTTATTGTTGCCTAGCCTTGAAGTCATCTGTAATCCTCTTTTCAAAAACAAAACCAACCTCTGCAACCACCTCGCATTAGCATTTGCATCCTAAGCTGTAATTATGAGAGTGACTATGAAAAGCAGAGGGGAGCTGAGATTTGTTACAAATGCCCCTGATGTGACAGCAGAAAGTTATGATCTACACTTAAAACTTTCTGTCCGCAATGCCTGAAAAACGGGTAATGTTTTTTTGAGACAGTGCTTTTCTTGGCTGTTTGCAGAGCCACGTTTTCCCATGTCAAACCCATTAAATCAGCATAAATGCTCTCAGACCAATCAAGCGTGCATAGGGGAAATACAGGAACATGCAGCAACAGTTCCTTTATCTAATTTTCCAGTGAGTGAAGGATGAGTTAAAGAAATATTTCTCTGTATTGCCATTAAGATTTTTGACACAAGTAGAAAAACTGCAGCTCCTCTCAAGCAGTGAATTCCAGTAACTTTTGACTAGCTGGAAACAAGGTTTGGAGCAACAGCCTGCTAAGATTGCTCCTTCTGTGGCATCTGAACTGTGTCCTGCTTTTAGCCAGGCCATCTTCTGTCTCCCCACTAGTTCTCTGCTGCCTTGTGTCTGGCATCGCACTTCCACACCAGTAATCATTCCTCATATCCTGTCTGCCCTTTATTGTGTTACTTCCTCCCTGGAATCCCTTGTCTTGCTTCTTCAGTTACACAACAAAAAGCGTGAAGTACAGGTTTTGGGGATCTTTTTTGTTTTAAGTCCAGCAAAGCTGATAACCCCACCATTTCAGAAAGTTGGGCTCTTTTTCATTACCTGTTCTGGTTCTTTACAGAGCTTTGCCCCTCACCTCACCACCTGCAGCCCCTGAGAGGGATACGCATTTCCCAAGAGCAGGTTCGGTGATGGAGCAGCTGCCAGGTCTGCTCATTCCCGCTGCTCCCCACCCCTCACCGCCTTCTCTGGGCCTGCTTCTAGCATGAGGCCTAACAGACATTGGTACCTTTTGGCAAGACTAAAAAGCCACAGAGCCTGGAGCGGCATTGATGTTTTATTTACAACTTTATGAGCGTAAAGGTGTTTTCTTACAGCTCTTATGTCTGTATTTCTCCATGTGTCCTGATTCTGATGGGGCTAAACCATGACAGCTCGTTTCTGCCCTTGTGTCAGAATGTTTTCCTCTCTCACCGGAGACAACTTCTAGTGGCCGTGACAGAAAGTTCTGCATTCGACAAGCACCGATGGCGCCGGTCCGTGCGGGTGGCGAGGCAGGCGGAGGTCGCAGCGCTGCCCGGCCGAGGCGGGAGAAGCCGCCGCTCGCCCCGCGGCTGGCGGCTCCTCGGGCAGGGGCTGCCGGGGCACAGCCATTGCGGTCACCGGGTTCGGCAGCAGCCGCCCTTCCCCGGAGACCGTCCGCCTGACGGCGACCAGCGTCTGCCTCGGGCGCAGGCGCCGCTGCCGGCGCCGGCCGGGCCGGGCCGGGCGCTGAGGGGACGCTCGGCTCTGGCAAGGCGGGAAGACGGGCGGCGACGGACGGACGAACGAACGTCTTCTCACGCCCGGCCCCGCATCTGCGTGCCCGGACGCTCCCTCAGTGCCAGCCGGCATGGCGCGGCTGGTCGCACCGCCGCTTCGGCAGGTGTGGTGGGCTCCTGCGGGGCGGGCGGCGGAGGCGGCGGGGTCCGCCAGTGCCGGGGCGTCCGAAGTACGCGGCGCTGTGCCCTTGTCCGCCAGCCGCGATCCCCTCAGGGCTCCTCCCGCAGCTTCGGGCCTGCCGGGCTCGGCTCTCCGAGCTCCTGGGAGCCCGGCTGCCCGCTCCCACCGCCCTGGGCAGGGGCTGTTCCTTCAGCGAATTCATCTTTGTCGTGGCGTAAGTGGCGGGGATAACTCGCCCTTCCTTTCCTCACCCTCTGGGGGCCATGAAGCCAGTTGAGGTGCTGCCTTCAGCTGCGTATCTGCCATCTTTCTCCAGCTTCTCAGGGCTGCTGGAGGGCCTGGCCCTCTCCTGTCCCTTTGCACACACACACACACCCATCCCCCC
>VWZL01005326.1:241125-260398 GCA_013396915.1 Stercorarius parasiticus | reverse complement strand
AAAAAATGCTCTCACGGCAGAAGGAGGGCAAACAGTCACAGAAGCATCTGTGGTTTTTCTCTCTGTCTGTATTGAATTTGCTTCTGGGTGGGGAAATGTTCCCTTAGATGTGGGTTATGAGTTCATGAATTTCATTTATTTTCACAAAAGATTTTTTTATTCTTTTTTTCAGAAAAGGATTGTGGATAAAACTTCAGATTTTTTTTTTTGTGTGTGCAGCTGAGGTCTAATTAGAATCTGATTGGCTCTGTCTTCAAATTTCCCCTTCTCACCCCTGCAGCCTGTGACAGGTGAGAAAATAACACCGTGCTTTGGCTATTTGTAAATTATTCCTTTTGGTGTCTGGGCAGAGGGAAACATAATTGGGAAAACTGTGGTGGCTACTCCTAATTTCAAACATGACTTTAAAGTTGAGATTAGTTGATTAATAGTGTTTCTGACATCTTAGTCCTTTTCAGCTTTCCAGTTTATCATCTACTTCCCCATTGGTTCTTCTGTTAGTTAAATTTAATATATATGTAGTTTAAGTGAGAGAGAAATATTTCTAAAGTTCGTATTTTATGGAAAATCAGTATTGACAGGAGATTGTGCACTGTTAAAAAGGATCATTTGGATCAGTTATATGGATTAACTTTTTTTTCTTCCCCACTGTCCAGTTTTCCTAGTAACTGATACAGGAGTAATGTTCTAGTGATGTTCCTTGGGCATGCTGGTTTATTATCCCTGCTTAGAGTCGATGACCATAATTTGGGGATTCAGTAGGAACACAGGAGCCATCGCTGTCTTCTGCTTGATAAGGATGAGTTCCAAGTGACTTCAGTAGTGTAAATGGAGAATTTTGTAGCAAACAACTTCAGTTATTAGTGTGAAATGATAGAGGGTTTAAGCAGTGGTGCACTTTCCAGAGAAGTGCTAAATTAGACCTATTTACGGAGTTTTTCATTTTTGTATATGCCAACAATAGCAGCATAGGGAAGTAGTGTTTGCTGCTGGAAAGGGAAGTTTTAATGAGCAAGAAGTTCACAGAATGCAGAAAATGGTTTGACATCCTTGTTGATTAAATCAGATTGACTGGAACTGCAGAATGGAAAATGAAAGGAGACTGCTGCTGGTTCTCACATGTAGCTGGTGACAGTGGTGACTGGGCTAATAAAAATCAAAGCTGAAATCCCAGTAGAATAACCATTTCCAAACTATGTGAAGTTAATGTTATGCATGACCACAGAATACTACTAAAGTTAATGTCACTGCCATCTTGTACTAGCAATGGCATCTTCTTGCTGAAGTTTTAAGAAAAGCAGTTACTGAACAGGGTTGCTGTTTTTGCCATTGGTCTCTTTATCTCAACTCTGGGGCATTTTTATAGTATGACCTTATGTAAACAAAAAGCTAAGCGATGATGTTTGCAGCTACAGGAAATAATCTAGCATTTCGGCTGAAAGGCCCTGAAGAGGGAAATAAATAAGATTCAGAAATACAGTAATACTAGGCAGAGACATGAATTAAACAGTGTTCGTTATAGATAAAAGGGAACTGCTATCAAAAGTTACAAAACTTTAATGAAAAATCAGATTAACATAATTAAACATGCAATAATTAAAAAAGTATTTGTTTTAATGGTGTTTTGAAAAAAATAACTGATATGGAAGAAGGCAACCAAAACCCTGTAGCTTTTTTTATAAAAATAGCTGGAGCTTTGAGTAGGAGGTTGAACAAGATGACCTCCTGAGGTGCCTTTCAACCGAAATTATTCTATCTTAGTGGTACTATGCTATTATAGGCTAGCATTTCTGTTATAACACTCCCTTCTTTTTACCTGGGCTTGTATGCAAATATCAACGCTGTTATTAAGCAATACAGAGTTATATTTTTTCCATTTAACTTAACAGAGCTGCTGTTTCAAAGCCTCTGACCCTGACTGTGCACTGATTTCAGTGGGTGCCATTTGAATTCATGTGTCCACCCACAGGGTTCTCAGCATGAGCCCAGTAAGATGACTAATATGAGTAAGACTAGCAAGATCTGAGTCAACATTTGAGCTCATGCTTGCATTTGTATTTCTCTAATTTGTTTCAGATGTGATTGGTTTATCAGAAGGTAAATGAGGAGCTTTCTTGAGTTTCTGAATATGAGATTTTGCAGATTATTCCATAAGGTACATCTGTCTCCATGGAGGCATGAAAAAACAAAACAAAAATGTGTATATACAATCAAGTTTGTTTGTAGCAGTTCTGCTCGAAGAACTGTAGTCAGTTTTATTTGCTACATACAAATAGGTGCTTTTTGTTGCATGCTGTGTTGATTTAGAGAGTACATTATATCTCTCACTTAAACGGGTTTTGCACCTTGTGATACAGTGAGAACTACAAGGTACAAGTGTAAGGTATCTCGTTGCTGTAAGTTGCAGCCTGTGAGATGCTGGAAGAAAAAAAGTGATGCCTTACTCCAACATTAAGCTCTCTGAGTTATGCAATACTGAATGCAGAGATGTGATTCACATGGACAGTGATATAATACCCTTGTGTTATTGTGGGTATTGAGGTGCAGCTGATTTAATCTTTAAAAGTAATTCCTAGCTTGTTCTGTCCCCTTGACAGGTACTAGAAAGTTATTTTTCTGTGGAGGAAAATCTAAATACTTCTTGAGTAGACAAGTAGAATGACTTGCCTGGAAGATAACTGTCCATCTAATTTTGGTTATGCAGTCACTGTATCACACAGTCAAACATGAATATTTAAATCTGACTTGTAGGAAAAAAGAAAATCCAATGTGCTGCAGCCAACTACTCATTTAAAGTCAATACAAGCTTTGTGAGTTGTGTCTGCATCTGTGTCTTTGACAGTGATTTCCACAGTAGTATTCCACAGTTCTTTTTGTTGTTAGTAGATTGCTTTTTTTAATCGTGGTTGAACATTTCCTTGTACTAGGAAGGGAGGCATTAGCTCTTGGTGTTTTGATTTTGTGTACCTCTGTCCCTTCTTCTGGGCTTTCTTCTGTTTTGTTGCTTTGTTGGTCTTTTTTCCTAGTATCTCTAGTATTTGTCAGTAGCTCAGATAAATCTATGAACTGATTCTGGTTTTCTGTGGGTTTTGTGGTGTCACAAAAGACAGTATTCCAGGTGAAATGAGAATGTTTTCGATCCCATTCTTTGTTCATTGGAACACTTTGTTTCTTGTCTTGCTAGTGCCTGTATTAAGCAGAGATTCTGTTGAGCTGCACACCCTGTGCACGGTTATTTTGTTTATCTCCTTACATTTGGCTTAAAATTCAATGCCATGTGGGAATAGCTGCAAGTTTTTCTTTTAGGAGTTTATTATTTTGTATTTGTTGACATCAGATCTTATCTGTCTCCTGTTTTTTCGCTTGGCTAGCTCTCAGTTTTGATCCTGCTCAAGTCTCATGTTGACTGGTTATCACTGAAGTTGTTTTTAGGTTGCTGTTCAATACTTAGTAGAAAGCTGAAAAGTATATTCAATGCCAGGCCTAGGAAATAAATCTGGAACATTTTATGGACTTACTAAACTGAAGATTGATGACTTAGGCTGTGACTTTGGAAGTGCTTATATGCTTGCATAAATACATATAGTGTGGTATTTCTTGCTCTGCGTGCATCCCAATGTAGAAACTTTTCACATACTTACCTCAGTTCTTGAACTGTATGATGTTCATGATGTAAATTTTTTTATTGACAGCAGAGTGGAGCTCTCTTTGCTGTTACTCCCTTTATCATTTTACTTATGTGCTTGAGCAGTTGTAGTAGATTTCAGGGTTTAAGAAAGTTTTTTACATATGTTTTAAATAAATTAATATATATGTTCAAAGTGTTGTGATTAAAGTTATTTGTATGTATAATTAAGAATTTAAAAAGTTTATGTGAATTTATTGGTCTTAATGATTTCTATTTTGTAGCCTTTAGTAAGAATAATTATCAAATCAGCCAAAATCCATTTGTGAGACTTTTTTGCACTAAGTAATCCTTTTTCCCAAAAGCAGAGTATGTGGGGAAAAGAACTTTGACTGATACTTTTTAGTTTTTAGTATTTTAGAAGAATACTGTTAACATTTCTTAGTCTAGTATTGAGACTTTGCATATATAAAATGGATACCTAAGAACATGTCTATTGTGCTTTAAATCAATATTTTTCCGTCTTTATTCTCCATTAGTCTTGGTTGACTACTAAAATTTTGTAGTTACGAGTAAAATATTCATCATTCTTCAATGTGTTGTGCTATAGCCTGGGTTTCCAGCACTGGGAGATATTTTGAAAGTAAGAAAAACTTTGACTTTTAAATGTCTTGTGTTCCTACATATAAACACACAGTAAAATTGGTACCTGTATTTCTCAAACAATTTTTAGAGGCCTCAGTTGTTCAAGTGCATTTAGATTGGGAGCCCTGTTAACTTCAACATAAAATTATGGGATTGCTTGCATGGATTCAGTTATAGAGATAGGGCCACAGGTGGTGTCTGAGTTTTACTGAATATATTGGGTAGAACTTCACTACAAGACTAATGCAAAAGCATTTGAGGACATAGGCTATTGGAAAACAACCATTAATTCCTAATAAAAGAGAAGTTTTTGTGAGTTAAAAAGGTGCTTTGGAAACCTATTAAGATAGCCGAATAACATAGGAGGCTCTGAGGTTGTAAAGACAAAAAGCCTCTTACAAATACATCTTTCAAGTGAGGGTTCATGTCGGAGGATGATGTTCAGAAAAAAATATAAAGTCTGTTATGTGCGGTATAGTTGATGCATTGTATACTACAGTGGGCAGTATAAGCCAGCAAAAATCTTCTCTTTTGCAGCATTTCCCAGTTGTGTGGAATTCTGACATTCTTTAATGTTTGGTGCTGGTTCTGCAAAATGTAGTAATACTGTATTATGTTTGTTCGTAAGTTGTACAGTACAATTGCAAGGGACAGCAATCCCCATCTCTTCTATACTTCTCTCTGAAGCAAAGGAGCAAAAGGTTGCCAAAATGCGGGAGGGAAAGCCACTTATGTGTTTGTGGCATCCTGTCTATATGAAGGAGTACTCCTGTGTGCTCAAAAAGCAGGAGTTGGGGCCAAACAGCAACTGGTCCATATGAGGGAGCATCCCCTCAGGGACAAGGAGGATCAAAGGTATTCCTACTCCAGTCCTGTAGTCAGTGAAGATAAAGAAGGCAAAATGTTATCCTCAGAAAATGGAAGGATTAAAAGGAGTTGAATTAAGTGAAACCTTTAAAACCCCTTCCCTTGTAGTAGAAGGAGTCAAAATTGGACACAAAGTTGAACTATTTCCGTTTCATAGATTGCATGAAAACTGCCAAGAGGATTGGTGAACCTGAAAGCTTGCATGTTTTTCAACTTTATCATCAAACTACTAAAGATATTTTCTCTCAATAGGAAATGGAGATCACATGGAGAGAACTGCTCCTCGTACAAACTGATTTTGGAAATTATAACTGGCATTTCTGATCTTATTCCTGATGGTATTTTGCCATAGTTTGCAGCATTGGCAGTACAGGTTCTCTCTTTGGATTCTTTTTTTGAAGCACTGTAAATTTTATTTTAATATGGAGTATATTGTAGTCATATAATAACATGTACATAGAAATGTCTTCAGTTTTCATAGTCTTGTAAAATCAGATTTAAGCCATTTCTACAAGACTGTACTCTTGAGAGTCTCAAGATTAGTTGTGTGAGATTTGAATGCCCACTTCTGTGTATTAAGATCAGTGTTGATATGCAGGTTTTAAGCAACAGATTTACTTTTATTAAATTGACAAATTATCTGCATAGTTTTCAGATTTCTGCACTGAGTAGAACAGTGACACTCACCTGGGTTTTTTATATTTTGATACCTTGAGGTTTTGCTCCTTAGAGCAGTAGAAAGCAAACTCTACCTACTTTGCAACTGATGGCCAAGGGACAGGAGAGTTCCTTGGGTGAGAATCCAAGCAGAGAGTTTTGTCCTTTCTGCCAGGAAATGTAAACCATGAAGTCCCAGAGATCTGAGAGTGAGGCAGTGGTGGTAGTTTCATGATGTGTGTTAAGTGTCCTCTTAAACTGTCTCTGGCACGCAAGATGTTTCTTTTCTCAGCCTCTCACAAACACTGGAATTTGCTGCTCCCTTCGTTTTGTAAACAGAACAGCTCTTTGTAGGGCTGTGCTGTAAACTATCACAACTGCAACCTAAGTTGTTTTTTTTTTTTTCTCTGTTGGAACAAGTGGCATGAGGGAAGGGGAATGGACAGGATAACTTCTTAAGGTGGCTTGCAGTGCCAGAGAAGATGTTGTGTAACCACATCTTGGATAACCCCAAAGATGGACTGAGCTACAAAAGAAATTTTGGGTTCCCAATGGAATCTGAGGACATGGGATTGCACAAGGCCCAGATCCTCAGCTCTGGGCAATAAAGCATGTGTCAATCCAACAGCTGGCTCCCAAAAGGTTGAGACTTTGGAACTATTCTAACAACTGTGTAAATAGATGCATGGTTATCTTTTAATTGCTGTATACCTGTGTCTTCATAAACCTTTGTAACTATGCTGTCTGTCAGGGGTTTCGTGAATAAATACTTCTCGTTGCTTTTATCTTAACCTAGCTTCACTTAAAGGTGTTCAAGGTAGCTCACTAACATTAGGACGTTCTACTCCTAAATGTCTTTTGATCCCTAAAACTGGAGCCTCTCACACTAAAATGACGTTTGGGGCATTGAAAGGATGACGGAGTTGCACTGAATTCTAGAGCGTTTTGGAAGAGTGCTTGTGGAAGTTGGGGAGAAGCATGTTAGACTTAAGTTTGTGATAATGAGAATGCAAAACTGGTAATAGGACTTATGGGCCCTGTGCAAGGTGGGTGTGAAAAGTGATCTGGAATCTTCCCTTTTCATTGTTATGCATTGGCAGACCTAAAAGCAGTGTGATGAAATAGACTCAGGTCAAAGTGGAGAATAAATAAAGCAGGAGGTTTATTTGGTTGAGGTTAATGAGATTACACCAGTATAAGTCAGAACCAAATCAATTTGAAGCTATGTCTGTAAGATAGTTGCATGTGTGGTTGTAACACACATGGATGTACCTGAACCAGCTCATACTTCATCAGCTGGAAGCCACAGCAGCGTAAATTGCACAGGATACTGAAAATTTCACATTGCTTTTGCTACCCAAGCTGTTTCAGGTATATTAACAGTATTTAGAAGGATATCTTTAGACTGCAGCAGACTTAAGCCGTACCATAATTTTCTTGGGCCTTGGTACTTTTCCAAGTCTGTTTTCTAAGAGCTCTGCCACTTGCTTAGGCTGATAGCTTATCAATATTTTTGCCTGTGAACTCACAAAACTGAGTTTTAAAATAACTTTAGAATGTTAAAATGTTTTTGCTTTGTTTCATTAAAAATATTGTAATATTTGTAAATATTATCTTAGTTCTGTGAGTTTTGACACAAGTTTTTGGAACTCGTGAACCTGGGGTGAAAATTTTT
Organism: Stercorarius parasiticus; assembly: GCA_013396915.1. Lineage (NCBI taxonomy): Eukaryota > Metazoa > Chordata > Aves > Charadriiformes > Stercorariidae > Stercorarius > Stercorarius parasiticus. The sequence continues at coordinate 252,929 of VWZL01005326.1, read as the reverse complement.
GAGTAAGTTTATAATACATGATGCCTCTTTTTGTCGTTTAAGATATTATGCTGTGATTAGAAGACTGTGCAAGGTAGTGAAGTAACATTTCTTACAGTGAGACTTTTTAGAAGATTTGAAGCTTGTCATTACTTGATATTGTAGCAAGTTAACCACATGCTGTAGTATGCTAGAAGGCATCCTGTCTAGTTTCTTATTCGTGCAGTAGCCTTGTGGACTGCTCTACCAACTTCTGTGAAATATCTTTGGGCAACTTTATATTTAGATTGCTTGTAGCCATTTATGGAAATACAGAAAAGCTTTACTTTTTAACTTTTTAACATTAACACTCAGTGCTCCTTGTTAATGTGTCAAGCTACTTTTCTCCTTCTCCCACATCTGAAGTCTTTCTTGGCTAAGAAACCCAGTATTGTTTTGACTTGCCACAATGTAGCTGAAGTATTTCTGACTGAGAATGCCTAAGGGGAAGTGACCTCTAGTGCCCTTTATCTTACTGCTAAAAGGATAGGTTCAATATGCATAGAGCCAGGAAAAGTGGTGGTCTCTTTCCGCATCAAGGGGACACTTGAAAGGAAAAGAAGAGCGTATCATCCCTGACCTTGGGTAGACAGGCTGTTAACATAGATGAAAAGGATTTATTTAAATTACTGTTTGTTTTAAAGAAAACCATTTGGAGGTTGTTATTACAATTCTGCTAAGGCCTAAATTTAGTCAAATAATGTAACTTTTGATTACATAACAGTACTGTATTCATAGTATCACAGAATAATTCAGTGTGGAGGCGACCTCAGTAGGTTTCTGCTCCAAACTCCTGCCAAAACCAGCATCAGTAATGAGGTCAGAACGGGTATCGAAGCTGGATTCAGTCACGTCATGAAAACCTACGAGGGTGGAGACACCATGTCCACTGCTGGGCTGTCCGCAGGATGACAGACTTTCTCCTTATGTCCTCTCGGAAACTCTTGTGTTTCAGCTTATGCCTGTTGTTTCTTGTCCTGTAAAGAGCCTGGCTCTGTCATCTGAATAACCTCCTTGTTGGTACTGATGGTTGCTGTTAGGTTCCCCCGAAGTCTTCTCTTCTCCAGGTGGAACAGGCCACTCTCCACAGTCTGTCCTTACAGGGTCTGTGCTATGCTCCCCAACTATGTGGGTGGCCTCTGCTGTGAACTTATTCCTGTTTGACAGTGTTTTTTCTGTATTTGGGGCATGGGATAGGGCCTGGACACAGAATTTTAAATTCAAGTAGGATCTGAATATTGGCAAAGTTCTAGAGAATAGCCAGGACAGTAGGCGGTCAGAGACTTTTCAACAACAAAACTGGGAACATTTTCCTCTCCCAGCTGATGTATAAAAATAACCATAAGATGATGAGATACACTAGGTTTAAACCCTTGAGGGACATGGTGACCAGAAACAATCTGTTCAGTTAATGTAATTATAGTGCTTCTCTTCCTTAATGAACTGCTCAGTTTGAAATGTAAAGTGTGTTTTGATTAATTTATTTGGTTATGTAGCATTTCTTTGGAAGTGTTGTATTTAATAATGTCAAGTCTAGGTTTTTTTCTTTCGTTCTGTGTATGTTTTTGTTACATTTCAATTTTCTAACTGCAGCATGCCAGAAATAAGGTAAAAATTACTGTCTTGAAAACTAAAGCCAACATGCTTGTAAGCATGATATAATTAATTAAAACTCAAAGTCTAGATAGAACGCATTAAGTTCTGTTGCTTCTACATAAAAATGCAACATAATGTGTCTTGTTTAATTAAAAAAAAAATTAGTACAAAGAACTATTTGACTGCTTCAGTGATTAAATGTACGGAACAACAGCTTAAAAAATAAATGTGCAAAATGAGTGATTTATATTAAATGTTCTCTTCAGTTTAAATTATAACTTAAAGAAGCTATTTTAAATTAGTTTGAATAAATGAATCTATCTTGTCCTCAGATTGCTGAGTACTTAGTTATACATAGTTTATATGCATGTGATATCTGTATTTGGGTTTTTTGGTGTGTTTTGGGTTTTTTTTTCTGTTCCCTTTGGTTCTCGAAGACTCACAGGCTGTTAAACCGAATGGAACTTTTGGAGTATTACAGCTTTTTGTTTTTGTCAAGTCATTAAACCTCAACCAGTTGAGACCAGTGCATTCTGTTTTGCTGGAATGTCTTCTAGAGCTAGTTATAAGGGTATGCCAGTGGGATTTTGTTCTTTTATCAAGCTGGATTCTTGAGTACAAGTTCACGAGCCAAGTTAGTTTTAGTATTAGCCTGTCTTAACAGTTGCTCTGTAACCTATTTGCTTACTAATGAAGTTAATTGTGGAATGTGAGTTTCTTCCCTTGAAGAACATAACTGTGTGATGAATCAATATGCCATTTTTTGCATGATTTAATGATATCTAAATTTTTGTAGTAAGAGCTTATGCTAGTGTTATTATTTATTCCTAAAATTCTTTCATTTATTACTGAGATTTAATCTTGTACTTGAGAAGCTAATTATGTATGTAATGTTAGAATGCTTGCCCTTTTTTTCCACTTCTTTTTTGGTTTATATTGCTTTTTAAATTTCATGTTGCTGTCTCTATTATTAAATCAAGATGAGCTAAAATATTAGGCTACTTTCTTGATTATTTAAGATCAGTTCAAACAAATTTTAAAAAGTCCCAAATTGTTAAGCAAAATATCTGTGTCTTAATTCTTTTCCTCTATTTGAGTAATATATCTATTCGGAAGGAGTAAGCATGCATGTGTTACCTCTACAGTGTTATTACTTGAAACTGTCTTTGCTAATTTCTGGTTCTAAAGCAAATATAAATTCTCATCTAATAGTTAATTTGTTATAATCCATTACAATGAGTTTAAAATACTTATCTGTTGTTTGGTGCAGTATCTTTCTTATCTTGACATGATTTCCAGTTACTCACTGAGCCTTTAGAGAAAGAAACAAAGCAAACAAAACTGATGGACATCCTTTCGTTGTCAGGGAAATAAGAAGGAAAACATCATCCCTGATAGGACATTAAGGAAAAGAAAGAGAGACTAAGGGAACAAGAACAACATAAAAGCTTCCTGGCAAAACCATGCAAGATAAAGCAACAGAGTTCAATGGACTTGTAGACTCATTTGGTAAGCTTACATAGCAGATGGTTGAAAAAATAAAAGTTTTTTGAAATTGTAGAAGTGGATTTTCTAATATAAATGATATTGCATCACACACAAGATAACTATTTTGAACCTACAAATAAAAAAAGACATTCTCAGTCAAAGCCTCTTCGGGGAGACACCATGGGGAGAGCATAATACATCCTTACTGCTTCTGAATGGTTATGCTTCCTGTGCTGTAAGAAAAGGAATTTACTTCTTTTCCCGCACTCGCAGTAGTGAAGCAGAAGGTGAGTTTACAGGAAGAAGCAGGAACTCAGTAGGATTCTGGAACTAAAATGGCTTAAAGTAAGGAGGGAGCAAGTATGTAAACAGATTTGTCTCTTCATCCCTCCAGATGCCTCTCCTTTGTTTACCTTCTTACCATCTTATTCTTCTTTTTCAGAACTTTTGTCATGTTCAACCACATCTCTCCTATTGTTGCTTTGTTGCTGTCTTACGTTCCTTCCTTCAGTCCCATAAATAAAAGAGCCATTAGCTGTACTGTTGTTCTCTGAGTCAAGTAGGTTTTAAGATAGCTTTCTGATCTTGACAGTAGTCAAGGTCTGATCTACCTGGAACCAAACTTCAGGGCCCAGATCCAGCCAAGTATTTAGTCTTTCAGTTTACACAGGTGAAACAACCTTGTTATCTTTTCGGATCCATTGCACTCAGTTTGCTAGAGCAAACTTGCTGGTTGAGTTTTGGGTGCCTCTGGATGGGAAAATGGGGAGAAAATAAAATAACCAAAAAGCATGTTACCTGAAAGAAATATTAAGATAAGAAACTATATGCCAAATACAGTTATATTTTGCAAGCTGGGCTTAACTATATTAAAATCGTCTCAGAGGTTGGAAAATTGATTTTTCAATTAGAGGAGAACTGTTGCTGGTTTTGAAGAGGAAATTAGTTTTGATTTGTTAGTGGAAGAAACAAATTGCTTGTGAAAAACAGGTCGTGAGAAGACTCAGTTCTGTTAGCCTCGGTGGGCAAGGGTGTGGTATTGTGATTAGAATTTATTTTGAAGTGTGGGGAATGAGAAGAATCGATATTTGTCTGGAAGGAAAAGAGACTGGCAGGTGGCTTGGCAGTAGACTGGACGAGAGATGATGTTTAGTCTGAAATACAGCGATAATGAGAGGAAGTCAGAATGTATTATGAATGAGGGGAAAAAAACCCCAGATGACAGATGGGTAGAAAGGTGCAAGCCGGTGTGGGTAGATGAATGTTTCTGTACTGGAAATGCAGACATTGCAAGTCCTTGTATGTATCTTTGTATGTATCTTGTATATATCCATGTTTAATTATTCCAGCAGTTATAGCTGTTGGAAAGTACTGTATAACTCCATATTTCTGTAAGGCTGGTGTGTTGAGAAGTCCTTTCTTGTGATAAGGCTTTGGAAATTTTATTTTGTAACATCGGTATAGACAATTGATGCTGGTAGGCTTTTGGGGCTGCAGTTCATGCTGTGTTTGAGTATCTTGCTCAGTTTTGGTTCGCTATGGTTGAGGGCCAGACACTCTGGCTATATGTGAACATTAAAGAATTCATAATTTGAACTAAAATTATCTCTAATGTAAGTTCCCCAGCAAATGCTGTATCTAACATCTATGCATGCGCACATTCCTTACTTATTTTTCACCAATAGCTTTTAGTTTCTTAATGGGGAATGAGCAGAAATATGTATTTCAGATTGTGGTCGTTTCCTTATTTAGACCATATGGGGGAATAAAGTAGCAGTTTAACAAACCTTTTTGTTTTATCACATCTCTGTTGTACTGTCACAGATGGTGTACAGGATTAGTTTTGTAATCGTGATTTGTGATCTTTCCTTTCCTGTTTGTTCCTACATAGTTTTATTTCCTTTTCTTTTATCTGTGTAACGAGTGAGGTCCTTTTGATGGCATAATTAAAATATCAGATCACAGTACTAACAATGGGTAGTAGTTGCTACATAAAACTAGAACTGTTTACATTACGGAAACAATTTTATACTCATAATTGTACACGCAGTGTTCACAGTAAAATGTTGCACAGTTCTGATGGTTTTTATGAGAGGGAATCTTTAGTAGAGTATCATTGCATGCATAAATATACATTTATCACTATTTAAAAGCATAACATGCCTCTGCTTTCTGGGACATGGGAGTTAATCTAGGTCATGATTAGAAAATTTCACATGCTTTCGAAATGCAATTAGAGCATTGCAAATATATTATTACTAATGTTACTGTTTCTGCTAGTTTAAAAACATTTGAAAAGTATTCTTGGTGTTTGGTGGGTAGATCATCAGAATGCTACTGTTGGACTAGTTCACACAAAGTCTGGCTTCAGCAAATCTCATTATATGATTACAGCCATACTTAGTCTTAAATGGTGTGTACAAGTAATGAAATAAATGGGAGGTCAGCCTTGGATTACACAGACTGTATGTGGGAGTGTCAGTTTGTTAATTTGTCTTTTCGGTTTTGCCCTTGTAACCTGGAAATCCTGGTTGAGTAAAGAAGATCGTGTTTACTGTCAAGACTACTATGATGATTAGACTGTTTATTTGGAACAAATGCATGATACCAAGACTCAATAACAGTAACACATCATTTGACATCTGCAATTGTGTGTTTCTTTCACTCAAAAAGTGGGAGATGAAAAAAAACTTACGTGGCTTCTGGCTCACTAATAGTGCTGGAATTAATGAAAGCAACACGGTAATCTAAATTTGACCATGGTTTGGTAGAAATGAAGTAATTTGCAGCACTGGAAGAGGAAAAATTTGGCAACGCTGCCCTTAATGATAGCATAAAAATGAGTTTTCTAGAATCTTTTTTCTAGATATATTTTCTATATATATTTCTAGGGTTTATGTAAATTTCTGAGTTAAGTTGTTTCCCCATTAGAACTCAGTCTCTGAGTGCAGCCCGTTTGCAGATAATCCTGTCTTGTAAAGTTCAGTGGTCACATATATAGCCAGATCAATAATTGATACTTTTAATGTGTTATTTCTAATTACTGACTTGACAGCCGTTACACAAGAAGACATTGCAGATTATCAACTCTAAAAGCAATTTGTATGCTCTTTGGTGATAAGGAAAAAAAATACTAGGGAGAGATGGCTTTTTTGTCTCCTACAGAAAGGAAAAGAGAAAACCCCAAACCTCTCAAAGGGGCAGAATGACTTCCTCTGAGGAGTCCTGCTGCTAGCAAACGAAGGAGAAAATGGGAAATGGAGAATGCCCAAAAATAAATGAAGGAAAAGGAATTTAAAGTGGGCAACTTTTATGAAATACAGAATAGAGCAGGGATATAGATTAAAGTGGAAAGAACAGAAGAGGCTGTGTAGTTTTTTCCCCCCTGCCCCTTTGTTTTCCCTCATGTTTTTTCCTTTTGTCTTTTTGAGGGCGGGAAGAGAATTATGATGTATAAAAGAGAAGGGAAGAACATAAAACCAGAGGAAAAGGTCAAAGGGGATTTAGTGGCCAGCATAATTATAGTACTGCTGGACTGAAGGCTCAGTTTGAGAAGTATTTTGAGGCTTTGCAGACCCAGTATAGGCAATATATTTGCATTCATGTGATAGAGGGAGAAATACTTAGTCACTTGTCTGAATCATGCTACCACATTGGAAAAGTTCGTGAAATGAAGGGCCAGTAAAGGGGGTCCTCAGCCACTGAGCAAAGGGATTACAGAAAGAACTGATTTGAGAGCAACTGCAGCTCTAGGAAGACAGTTGAATGATGTGTGGGACAGCATTGGATTTGTACAAGGAAAAAGATGTAATGACATTTCAGCTGTTTTGGCCATAGTGGAAAATGCACTTGTTTCGATGAGCATGTTGTCCATTCACCAGGATCTGGGCACTGGCATGTGAAGCCTTTGACTGTTGTCTAGCTCTACTTCCCGTATTAGTGATGCGACGGAAGTTTCCGATTCAATACATCAGTTACTTACAAACACATAAAAGCAGAGTATAAAGGAGAACAGCAACATGAGTGTTTACTGTTTTTGTTTGCTTATAAAATAAATTGCTAATAAGGTGAGGTAGACAGCATCAAGGGGAACAGGTCTGGCAAGGCTGGGGTGAGAAGGTATGTGGAAGCTTGGTGTCACAGTTATCAACATTTCCTATTAACAAGCGCGATAAACAAGAGGAAAGAGGTCTTCAAGCAGAAAGCACTGAGAAGGGAGAGGGATTTAAAAAAAGAGAAAGGGTACTGACACTTTTCATTGATGTCAGGGTCCATCAAAGACAGGTAAGGCCAATGCTACTGCAGCTGTTCCTGAAGGGTTCCACAAGATGAGGTTTTCAGTGCTGGAAAGATCCTCTGTTGATTGAGTCAAAGGCCAACTGAATTAACTGTAGTTGAGTAACATAGGTGGGGACGGCTAGTAGGTTTGTATTGCTGGTGCTGCAGTGATAAGAGGTCATCATTAAGCTGACAAAATCTTTGCACCTAGATAAAAGGTATTGTTATAGTATCTGAAGGAATTGAAAGAAATACCAGTTTAGAGATACATATAGGTGGTTTTCATCAAAGCACTGATTCTGTTATTTGATTTCATTCAGTATAAAATAAGGTCCATAAAATGATAAGAACAAAAGAACAGTCATGACTGCATATATGATTACAGCCCTTGAAGCAGACAAATTTCAAGTGCCTTTAAAGAGGATCTGCAGCTGGATCGTATTTTTTTGTTCCTGTATAATATAACCAATATAAAGTTGTATAAAATAACCAAACACCTCTAATCAAAAGACCCAGTTTTATCACTAGAAACCTAGCTTCTGATATTTGCCTAGTTTAAAGTACCCAGCTCTTTTGGGCCTCAAATTGAAAAATGCATTAGATTGTTGACTTGCTTTTTGCATAGACTCCTTAATCTGACTGAGCCACAGCTTGTCTAATTTGATTTCTATTTTTTTTGCTGTCAGGATTCAAATATTGTTTCACCGCACTGGGCTTTCCGTCAAAGCCTTATGAAATCAAAATTAATTTGAATGCCTCTCCATTTTCATTTTGAGTTACGTGGACATGATGAACAAAAATATTTGAGTAATATGTGGCTCAGCTAGTAGCTTGTTTTATGTAGCAAGAGTTAATTTTTTAGCTAAGGTTGATTCATGAAGTATTGCTGAGGTAATGAAAAGGATGTTTGTTATTCCAGATAGAAGAGACAACCTTTTGGAGGCAACTACCCGTACACTTAGCACCCACTGGACTTGATACTTAAGAATATTTCTGCGTGACAGGTCCTGTTGTTTATTATTAAAGCCTTCAAGTTCTTGGTATAAGTTTAACAAGCTTCCATGGCCCAGATCTTTCTTGGGATGCAAGTTAAGCATTGAGAAGAGGTATGGGAAAACTCCAATACCAATTTCCACTTGACTTGAGCTTTCTAAAGGTAACAGAGGGCTAGGGGCAGGAGAGCAGAGAGTGGACAAGCACGAAACAGGCTACAGTCTTTGCTTGTGTCTGTTGGCAGACCAGATTGCAGAGATACACTAATACTTTGTTGTAGTTGCACAGGGAGGGAAACCCTTTAATCTCCAAATATTTTACAATTAGGAACATCTCTTCCTTACTAAAATGGTTCTTCTCTGAAATTATTTCGTTTTATTGTCAAATTGAGAGTACTTACTTGCTGGCTGATATAACCATCCCATGACCTGTCCTGGAGAAAAGAGTGTTTTTGAATCCTCTTCTACCTTTATATAGAATCCAAAACGGCACCGTGCATCTTCAGGAATAAGTCTGTGTCTCTGTTAACTTTTTTTTTTCCACCTACAGATTGAATTTGCTGGTCATTGATGTTATGTGGAGTAAAATACGAGTTTCTCTTGTGTAGTCTAGTGACATGTATTGTAGAAGCATCCTAGTTTGAGGAAAGGGATTGTCTTATTGTAAAATTTGGTCTGCAGTGCTTGAGAAGAAAAAATAATTAAATCATGTTAGCCCAAAGAAAGTTTAAAACTGCAGCAGCCACTTAGTGTTTGTTTTTGTTGCATAGCAAAGTTCCTACGTAAGAGCAGAATTTTGGGTTATTGTTCCTTCTTTCTCATGCAGGTCTTAAAATTGTTTCGCAGACTTTTGCGAGTCTGAAGCTGCTCCAGCAAGTTCAGTGATTGTGTCAAATATGTACAACTCCAACAGTAACAAAAAATGTTTATAAATTACAGTTCTAGTCTTTGATTTAGTCTTGAATTTTTGCAAATGTTAAGCATTTTAATATTTGTAATTTATTGTCTAGATAGTCTTCAAACTAGAGTAATCTTAAATAAATATCTCTCATGCAGGGACTGTAGAACTGTATTCCTGTTTTGGATATCACCCAGTTGGTATATAAGGGTAAAATTGTCTCCACCCCTGATGATTTAAGTCCCTTGATTTATATATTTACATTTTTATATGTGAAGTATATAAGTTAAATTGAATGTGCATAATGTTATACATGTGTATGTATAAAGAAGACTTAATCTGATCCATATGTATGGGTGGTGCTTATAAGATAGGTTTACTGCTCAATTATATTGAAAATTTGTATTGAATTCACTCTTGCTCTGCCAGTAGTTACTATAACTGCTACTTTTCAGGGCATACTTGGTTGTTTCGTAGGTGTAGCCTGCATTTTTCTTGGGTATGTAACTTTGCATTTCTATCATTAACATGTATTTCTTTTGAAGGAACGTTTTATTTGAAAGGGCAGTCATTTTGTCTGATCGTGCTATTCCAGTTCAGAGATTCTTAATACTAGATCGACATTGGCATGCTGGAATGAGTCCAGTGAAGGACCGCCAAAGATGAATAGGAATGGAGTACATGATGTACAAGGGGCTGAGAGAACTGAGTGTGTCCATTTAGAGAAGTCTGAGGAGATATCTGTTTGTTGTCTTCAGCTACCTGATGGGAAGCTATAAAGAATATGGAGCTGGACTTTTTTTTTTTTTTTAAAAAAAAGTACACGGTACTTTTCAAGGTACATGGTGTTTGGATTAGAATCAACAGACACAGTGAAAACATGGGATATTTTTGTTAGGTATTAAGGAAAATTTTTTCAGCAACAGGAACAAACTGTTCATAAGGGTTGTGAAATCCCAATCTTTGAAGGTGGTAAAAACTTCACTAGGCAGGCTTTGAGCCTGGAATAGTTTGACCCTCCTTTGAGCAGAGGTATTGGACCAAATGACCACCATCGGTGGTCATAGGTTCCTTGCAACTATATTAGTCTATGATTTCTATTTGTCACTTTCACGTGTAATAGTTGTGACTTTTGGTTTTGTTGCTATATGAAAACAGTGTACTGTCTCACACAAAAGGAAATGTTCGCTTGAATTGCACCTGTGTATAAAGAATCATAGCCCTGGGGTAAACAACCCTGCTTCATTTTGATTCCCTGTTGATAATTGCTTTGAGACTCTAAAACATGTATAGTTTATGTATGTGCGTATAACAACCTCTCTAAAGTATGTTTTTCACTTGTTTCTTGCAGTGGAACATAATGGGATACTAATGCAAAAGCCTGCTGAACCTGTACAGATATTTTTTGGTTAATTGAAGTGTCTTTCTGTGAAAAAAGAGTGTGCTCATGGCTTTTCTCCTATATGAAATATTTTATTTTCAAATTTTCCTTGAGTGTCTTTCTAAGAGAATGTAAGTTTCCAGCCAAAAACCAGATTTTTCTTAACTCTGCTGGTTTTTCTGTAGATTTAGAGAAACTTCAGTGGCTTTCATTGAGGATACAGTTCCACGTCACTGTATGTCAGTGTTAGACTGTGTCGTGTTCCCACACATTTCTCTGCACCTATGCTAGCAATCCTTTGTCTGTGGAGTGAAAAAATGCAGAGAACTGATCCTGCTGAAAACTTTGAAGTAGTCCTAACTGAAATTGGTTTACCGAATGTTGACACAGTACAGATTTCTCAAAGGAGAAATTAGGCTGCATTAACTTTCATATTTGAGTCTTTTTAGTCAATTTGGTACTAGAGTTAATAGTTAAGTAATTAGAATCATAGGGTTGGAAGGGACCTCTGGAGATCATCTAGTCCAACCCCCCTGCCAAAGCAGGGTCACTTTAGAGCAGGTTGCACAGGAACACGTCCAGGTGGGTTTTGAATGTCTCCAGAGACGGAGACTCCACCACCTCCCTGGGCAGCCTGTTGCAGTGCTTTGCCACCCTCAAAGTAGAGAAATTCCTCCTCATGTTGAGATGGAACTTCCTATGTTCAAGTTTGTGCCCATTACCTCTCGTCCTGTTGCTGGGCACCACTGAGAAGAGCCTGGCCTGATCTTCCTGACACCCACCCTTGAAGTATTTATAAGCGTTGATAAGATCCCCTCTCAGACGTCTTTTTTCCAGACTGAAGAGACCCAAATCCCTCAGCCTTTCTTCATAAGAGAGGTGCTCCAGACCCCTAATCATCTTTGTAGCCCTTTGTTGCACTCTTTCCAGCAGTTCCCTGTCCTCCTTGAGCTGGGGAGCCCAGAACTGGACACCGTACTCCAGGTGCGGCCTCACCAAGGCGGAGTAGAGGGGGAGGATGACCTCCCTTGACCTGCTTGCCACACTCCTCTTGATGCATCCCAGGATGCCATTGGCCTCCTTGGCCACGAGGGCACATTGCTGGCTCATGGTCATCCTGTTGTCCACCAGGACTCCCAGGTCTCTTTCCACC
>VWZL01005326.1:226149-240866 GCA_013396915.1 Stercorarius parasiticus | reverse complement strand
AGGCTGACCGGCCTGTAGTTCCCCAGGTCCTCCTTCTTGCCTTTTTTGAAGACTGGAGTGACATTGGTTTTCCTCCAGTCCTCAGGCACCACGCCTGTTCTCCAGGACCTCTCAAAGATGATGGAGAGCGGCCCACCAATGACTTCGGCCAGCTCCCTCAGCACTCTCGGGTGCATCCCATTGGGGCCCATGGACTTGTGAATATCTAATTGATCTAATTGATCCCTCACTCGATCCTCCTCAACCCAGGGGGAGTCTTCCTCTTTCCCTGTTACTTTCCCAAAGCCTGGGACTCAGAGGGCTGGGCCGAGCAGTAAAGACCGAAGCAAAGAAGGCATTCAGTAACTCCGCCTTCTCCGCATCCTCCGTCACCATGGCTCCTGTCTCATTCAACAGTGGGCCCACAACTTCTCTGGTCTTCCTTTTGCTTCCAATATACTTGTAGAAGCCCTTCCTGTAATTAGAGTAATCTTAAGTTTTGGTTATGTTTAAATAGGAGCATGGCTGTTTCTGTAGGCATTCAAAATTAGTTGAGCTACTTGTTCAACCCAAAATGTAGCTGTCTCCTGCAGGTAAATTTGCAAATAAATACACTTGGTTCACTGGATTTTTATTTCTGTGGCACAGGTATCTTTATTAAAACCTTTAAACTGGGAGAAAAAGCAGACTAGTATGAGTCTTGCTGCCATTTGTAATTTTGTTTGTGTTGGTCTGTGATTAATGTCAACTCTGTTCTGATAGCTCTGTAATTTGAGATGGAGATTGTGGATATCCAAAGCCAACATACACAATTCTTTTAGTGATAAAATCCTTGTATTTAAGTATAGTTGCTTCTATTTAAAATTTCTCTTCTTTTTCATGGGGCTTAAATGGTTTTTCATGGGGCTTAAATGGTTAAATGGATGTTTATATACTGAAAAGCTGGCATGTAGAAGAGTTAATCCAGAGTATATAAGGTAAAGTTCCTTTGGACTTTATAAATTACATGTTGATCCTCCGTGTGCTCAAAAGATTTCGTTTGAAGTTGCAATAACGGTAACACTCAACTCCCCTCCTTACGTGGGTTTGCCAACAGCTTACTTATTTCAGTACTGTAAATTGTGTTGATGATTTCAGGAATGCTACTTTATATAAGCACTTCTTCAGAACTCTCAATTCTCAAGAACTGTCTGCATTCTTCTCAGATGTTAGCAAGGTGCCTAGCGTTTGTATATGGGAATTGAATGAATGTATTTGTGTGGGTTCAGTTTTCTTGTGGTCTGTCAATTTGTGTGTGTACCACATATGCATACCTAATGTCCTTATCTTAAATTATTAGTTAAATATTGCCTCTACCTCTGTTCCAGATAATCTGTGTTGACTAGTGCCCTGTTTGAGATGCAGGCTTTCCAGTTCATGCAGCTCTCTCTGCTGGTCAACCAGTATAATCAGATGTGCCTTAATAAAACCACAGCCAGGGCTTTTCCTTTAGTACATGCCTGTCTTTTCCTACTTAAGGATCAGGAGGCATCACTGGAGAAGATCAGTTGCCTTCCTCTTCAAGTCCTTTCAAGATCTCTGAATTCTTAAGTTGTATAATTCTGCCTCACCCCATGTTGTGTTCCAGTGTGAGTCATTGTCCTTGCCAAATAGATTTGCAGTCCTGCCCAATCTTGCTGCCATGTTTTGTGTCTTCCCTTGAGAGTGAAATGACCTGCTTGCTTTCTTTTCCTTTCTTGCCTTGTTTACCCAATTATTTTAGTATGGAGTTGTTATTTTATAATGGCTTGTCTGTCTTACGTGATGCAAGGACTGCTTATGGTAGGTGCTTTCTTTGTGACCAGAAATATCTGTCAGATGTGCTGCTTTGAGTCTGATTTTATTACTTGGAAGTTGACTCGTTGAGTGGCTGATAATGATTCTGTGTCTTCTAAGTTAGGTAAGTTACTGTGATTCTCTTTCCCTTTTGGGTGACAGAAAAAGCAGATTGCCTAGTTAGAATGATAGGAGAAGAAAACTGTAGAAAGTGACAAGATAGAAAGAGGAAACATTAGAAAAGAAGGAGGAAATTATATGGAAATTAGGAATGATGTGGGATCTTATGATTGATCGTTTGGGGGGAAAAAAAGAAAACAATCCCTAACTTAATGCTAGGACTTGAATATCTCCTGGTCTCATGATTTTCATGTTTGAAGGCCAGAGGGATTTTCAGAACTGTCAGACATGACTAACACCCATCTAAATCAATTAATCATTTGAGTGATTTTTGTATTCTAATTCAGCTAAGTGTATCCTTCTAAACCTTTGAAAACATGGCAGAAGTTGGCCAGAACATTAAGGAGCCCAAATCTGTGCCATACAATTGACAAGACAGATGAATATCCATCTGGAATATTAATCTAGCTGATAAAATCTCCTGTCTGAATATTGATACAAAGCATGTTACTGAGATTTTTTTTGTTCCCACCAGCCTACCCCAGTGATGATTTCAATACAAAGTCTTCTTATCCCGAGTCTGATAATAATTTTGGGTGAAAAATGAACACTGAATTAATCTGATAGTGGTGGCAGGGGCCTGGAGTCTTGCAGGTGTAAAAGAACTATAATACTCACTATATTTTTCTCTTTTGCCAAAAGATAATTATAATACCACATATGATATCTAAGAATCTGTTTCCTTTTATATGTCATCATTATTATAAAGGCAGATGATCAAAATCAGTTCAGTCCCATTCCACGTACTTCATTGTGTGTGTTTTGTATATTTTAGTTTACTTTCATTTGAATTGTAAGCTTAGTTTGCCAAATGCTGTAATTCCTCTGTATTGGGAAAATGGATGAAAAAGTTGAATCTACTTTGCAAATTGGTAATATCCTGATAGGAGTGTGTTAGCTCATATTTTTCCCTGTCTTCATTCTTTGTAAGCAGGAAAACAGATACATTTTGGAAACTTGGTAGTGCTCAGATTTGTATTGCTGGCTCAAAAGGCCAGTAATCATCATCTGCCTTAGAAGTTAGAACTGAATATTTCATGCAGTTGATACTTTTTGTTTCAACAGCATGAAAGGAAAAAAAGAGCATGGTTGGCATGGTTGGTAAGAAACTGAGGTATTGTCAGGGTGCTGTAGAAGTGAATGACGTGTGGCAATTCGTATGGGTTTGGAACAAAAATAAGCGTTAGTCATCTTAAACGTTCACATAAAAATATCCAGTTCATCTTGGTGTTAGCATTTATCACTTCAGCAGGAAAGCATCATTGTAAAATAATTAAGAGAATGGGTTGATTTATATGTGATTCATCCACCGACCTGTTGAGACACACAAACCTAAGACTTAACAAATATACTGACCTAGGAGAAAACAGTAACTCTCAAGCAGTTGTATCTGTCATGCAAGACTTCCCTGAGCCTATTAGGTAGCTTTAATTGTGCAGTATTTTCCTTATGATGTATTTTCCTAGGTATAATTAATGTTTGTTCAACTTCTCAGAAGTTCTAGACTTGGCTGGGGACTCTGCTGCATAGGTGATAATACAAATGCAGAACAGAAAAGTTGGCCTAGACTCTGCACAAAGACAGTATACAGCAGATATAGACAGATGAGTAGGAAGAGTAAGGGACCAATAATGGTCAAGTTGGTAGACAGCACTTCAACATTTTCTTAGTCTTTCTTTTACTTTTTTTGGGGGGTGGCTGTCAGAATCTTAAAATGGAAACAATGCAAATGGTGTAATGGATGTTTCATGGAGAGCACCTCCAGGCAAGAGAAGCAGTATGGAAGAGGTTTAGTTCAAACAATAATGGGGACAGGGAGAGTGGGTTTTTGCATTGGTCTGATGGGGAATGAACATGAAACAGAAACTGCCCGTGAAGATGAAAGAGTAGAACAAGAGGAAAGAATGAGCAAGGACAGAAAATTGAATGGAATTAGTAGAGATACAGAGACCAAAGGACGGGATCAGACAGACATGTAAATTTGTGATATCTTCAAGTAGAGGAAAAGTAGTGGAAGGAAAAAAAACAGTGAGAAGGGTACAGAGTTAAGACCATTTAGCAGTTTGTTTGCCTTGTGAAGAAATCGGGACAGGAAGAAGCAGAGGCAGGAGAATGGAGCCTGAAGTGCAAGTTAAGCAGTATGGGGTTCAGTTATGCTGGAGGAACAACCTTTTCCTAGTAAAATCACAATGTTAGAGAAGAATCATATATACTGGATGTTCAGGCTAATAATTTGCAAGGTGGTTGCTCAGCTTGAGTGGAAACAGAAGCTCTTGGAGATGCTGAAGTGAGAGAAAGAGAGTGAGAACAGATGTGAGGATGCGCAGAAATAAAGGAGTAAGCAGAGAGATTCAATAATTGTATAAGCAGACCAAGAAAAGAACAGAAAGGACATACGATGAGAAGTGGCCAGGGCTGATGGGGGGAGGTTGTGGAATGGGTAGCAGTAGAACTGTGGGGTTGAAGATCGTAGAGGGGAGATGCATTTTCAGAGAGCAGAATGTTGTTTGATGGAGGTCCTTTGGCTGACTGTGAGAATTAATACCTCCTTTGGCTCAGTGGGAGATTGGGCAAAGACATGAACGCAACAAAAGCTAGCCAAGTGTCAGAAGTTGAAGTTTTCTGGGCTATGAGGAGAGCTAGAGAGACCTGTTTGTTTAGGGATGCGGGTATTACGATAAGGAATTGGAATGAGTGGAAGCTGAAGAGAAGGAAGGATGTGTATTATGATAGGCGCTAAGAGTAGTGCATAGGGCATTGTACAGATGCTTAAAAAATCTCTTCTCTCTACTGTAATGAGCCCAACAGAATGTTAATTTGGTTTGTTTGTATTAACAAATGATTGTATTAACAATTTTGCATAAACATTGGAATTGGGAACATTTAGATATTCACTGTAGTCGTGGTGTGATTAGGCAGTACAAATTAATTTAATCCATCATCTGACAATGAGAAAATGCATTAACTTACTTGGCTTTGTTTCAAAATAACAGTGAAGGTTTTTCTTGTTTTAAAAGATTTTGTGTGTTATAACCAGATGGTGTATAGTACTGCTGATCAGCCACTTTTCACTCAGAACTGACAAGGAAATGAAATGTGGTAGTGGCTTTCCTCCCTTGCTCTTTTTTTTCTTCTTTTTTTCCCTTTCCCTTTCCCTTTCCCTTTCCCTTTCCCTTTCCCTTTCCCTTTCCCTTTCCCTTTCCCTTTCCCTTTCCCTTTCCCTTTCCCTTTCCCTTTCCCTTTCCCTTTCCCTTTCCCTTTCCCTTTCCCTTTCCCTTTCCCTTTCCCCTGCCAGTATCTTTCTTCTGCCAAGCAGTTAAATTTCTTTCCTTGTTACACGTTGACGGTCTTGATCAGTGCCAAAACACTGCTGTAGGCTTTTGGCAGTGACATGGGAATGATGCTGCTGGGAAAAGGATTAAAGATACAAGGTAATGCAGTGTTAGAGTAAAATATATGGGGAAAAAATAATGAGTGAAATGCCCAAAGAAAACACCTGTGATGTAGAAAGTTCTAAAATCAGGAAAGAAGGAGAGGAGTAGAATGTGTGAAGACAGTCCCTGCAAATGGTTAAATATCATTTTGTCTTAATCACAGATGAGAAATTTTCTGAAGATGCAGGACTACAACTCTTGAATGTGATATTAACAAGGACTACAATAGTTGTACTGTAAAGAGTCTGATCAACAAATAAGTAATTGTTTCTACCTCTTTTCAGGTGTTGTTGCTAAAGAACACAAAGATGATTTCATATTCATCCTGGCTTAAGATGTTTGTGAATCTCAAATCACTGTGAAACTACACTGGGAAAGTCCTGTTGTAGGCTTGTCCTGTTCCTAAGCTCTTTCCTGGGCACTCATTCTTGGCCACAGTTAGAAGAGGGGTTAGCTGTGACCTGATCCTTTGGTCTGATCCTGTATGACTGTTCTAAAGCAAGTGAACAAGCAAATGGCTCGAAAAAACTGTACTGGCAGAGAATTAACTCTCAAAATCATGTTCTCATGTTGTAGTTTAGGTGCAGAATTAAATAAAAGTACAGAATTGTTCTGTGGGCAGTTAAAAAGCAAAACTAGTCTGAAATCACACAATGTGCTAAACACTTGAGGCTGGCTGAGGAAGGACCTTTTAGTCTTATGGGTTGCTGCAAAACAAGCTCGCTGGATCTTTGCCAGTCATCAAAAAGCGCGCTTAGAGTGGAAAGCTCAGAAAAGCAAAAGATGACCAAGTGAATGGAGTAAGCTTTGTGTACATTAAGTCAAAACCACCCCAAAACTGCTATAAACGTATGTTCACAAGGAAATAAATGAACCTTAGTTGCTATAGCTAAATTCTCTAGAGAGATTTCAAAACAGTGGCTGGATTTACGGGTGTCAGAATGGTTGTTATATAGCATTTTGAAGAAAAGGAAGAATGAATACTTCATATAGCTGAAAGAAATGGAAGTGATAACTAATGAGTGTGAAGAATTGAGCCTTTCTTTCATCATTCATTAGTTATCATGGAGTGTAGGTGTTCTAGAAATATTTACTGATACTCCATCGTAGGAGTAAAAGTAGCACTGCAGATTATGAAGATTAAGAGACATTAAAGACCAGAGAATGGGGCTAATTTGGAGGGAAGCAAATGTTTAGGAGTTCAGCTTTTAAGTCAAGAAAGATACCTGTTCTGAGTCTTAAATGAAAAAGAATGAAAGGAACAGTTAGGCAATGACTGTAATGCAAAAATGCATGCGACAAGACAGCTTTTTGATTATGTGTCTGTCCAAAAAATACGGCCCATGTTTGTTATCCTTGTTGGTAAGTTAACATACTTGAAAATGAGATGGTCATAAGCACTAATTAATTTCTCTCATACTGTCTATGCTAGTAGAGAATATCAGTCTATTAGAGGTTTTGTCAAAAGCTGTTGTACTGTCTGATATGCCTACCGTTGCCACTGGGCTTCAAGTAACCACTGTGCGCAACATCCAAAGAAGTATTAAGTAGTAATAATTAATTAGGAACTCACTAGGCATCACTCTGCCAGTTAATTTTCCTGTACAGTAGACAGTTGAATCTGGGCAGTAGTCAGTAAGAAATTCACATCACATACTGGTGATGGAAAGGAAATTAAATTTTTCAAGCTCATCACATTGGTAGTCTAGGGAAACTGTTAATAATCACAAAATCATTTGTGAGGAACTGTCTCCTGCTGTGATACCTACTGGTCATAAAAACTACATACTGTTAATTAAAAAAACCCCACACTAGTCTTGCAATTTAGGCAAGTGCTTGAAGTAAAAAAGAAGTTATCATCTTTAATTTGAATTCTTTCCAAAGACTGAAAAAATTAACTACTTGAAAGGCAGGTACCTATCTCTAATTTTCCATAAATCCATCATATATATTATGATAATGATACATAAAGCAGCTGAGAGAAGGAGATGTACCACAAGAGCATTTAATTAACTTTGACAGCTGCTTCAGTGAATAGGTAAAGCATAGACCATCCCTTGTGGGAGGGTTTGATGTGTGTTGGAGATCATGCAGCCCCTCTGAAACCTAAGTGAACGGGGTGGCTGAGGAATCAGGCAGAAACATCAATGTGAACTAGGCATCGACAGGTGAGGACCAGCTAATTGTGCTGCCCTTGCTTTTAGTGTTTCTGAACATCCAGGTTTCTTTCTTCTCAGGCTGTGGTTGGACATCTCCAACTTCTGTATGGTTGGAAAGCCTTCAGACTGGTATTACAAAAACAAGGTGTGTTGGGAGGGAAGCCCTGTGGCAAGAAACCAGGAAATGACAAGCTACTTCAAAAGCTGTCTGTGAGCTAAATTGTCCCATCAAGACCACCAGGGAGTAGAGCACTGAAACTCATAATACTGATTGTATGTCTGTTTGGCTAGAGAAGAAATTGGCTGACACTGATGTATTTTATACACCTTTTCAAAGAATAGTTGACAACCTTGCTGAAGCCTGTTCGTATTCAGATTGAGTGCTTTAAAAGCTCTGTGGAAAACTAGGTAATTTCTTGTGTCCAGGAGGAAGCAAAACTGATTTACGAGCAGATGTTTGCATAGACTGCCCAAGAAAAATTTGAACAGCTATGAAATCCAAGCATGTGACCTGGTGGACTGTGCAGAACCATTTCTTCAGTTCTATTTTGTATACCCTTGGGAGACAGCCAGATGCTTATAATCACTTCTAGTTTGGCTCATTGTATATTCCAAGTGATAAGAAAATAGCACAGCTACTTCACCATGTCTCCGTTCTGCTTGAGCGTTCTGCACAGAGTACCTGACTGGAACCACAGGGATTAGAGTTTCTTTGTTCTTCTGGAGGAGCACGTAGCTACAAGTATTAACTGTTCTGGTTTCTTTCAGTAGGGCTAGTTGGCTCCACAACAGGTACCGTTTGTCAATAGTTGAGACTCTAAACATTCCTTATTCTGTCATTGGGCATATGCGTAGATATCCTCTGGTGCCATGCTGGCTCAAGTTTATTGAGCAATAACAGTCATTTTTACTGATATTTTTACACACTACACAAAGAATGAGAAGGTTCAAAAGATAGATTTGGACATCTGTGTTAACTTGGTCTTGCTCAAGTGCTTTACTGAAAGACACCTTAAGCCTTCTCTTTTTTTTTTTTTCCTCCCATGAATCACCCCTCATAGGTCTCTTTTTTTCCCCTACAAAGAACTTTTCTCCCACTTGTTCTCATTTTCTGTCTGTTTAAAATATGATTTTATAGGTTTCATTTGTTCTGCCTTCATAAGAAAAAAGGTCTGCAAATGTCAGCAACAGGAAGGTGGCACTTGTAATTATAATGCTCAAAGGCATTAGCTGTCTTTGAGGTGTCCCCCAAATGACTGAAGTCCTTGGCTTAAAGATCCTAATCACCACCCCCTGAGGCTCAGCAATGTGATCAAATCCTCCTCCATCAACTTTCTCCAGCACTCTAAGGCAATAAGTACATGTTGTTTGGAGAGTGATGAAAGAACCAAAGTATTTGGTAAGGATTAAAATAATAATTTCTCCTTCCCTCCAAAAAGGAGAGGGGGTAAAAAACCCACCCAAGCACCTGTGGTATATTTTTAACAGCAGCTATTCCTCCTTCTTACTTCTACTTACACATACATATGATTTGGACACCATGGGAATGGAAAATGGATGATTTTTTTACCCTATGGGATGGGATGGGATCCTTACCATATGCTCTGCAGTATCTGATTTGGTAGCCTGGGCCCACTGGGCAGACTCACAGAACCTAAGGGAACTGGGAAAGGAGAGTCCTTGGTGGGGAGTCACACAGAATTGGTTTACTTAGGTGAGTTTGGGACCTGATTAGAAGAGGCCATATCTGGCAGAGATGGGAGGAGAATGAGAGTCCTGTATACTCTTTCTTACAAGGTAAGAATGTAGATGTCCAGGAGATATAAAGTAGGACAAACAGCTACCCGTTCTCTTGACTTCTGTCCCACATATGACTCGGTGTGCTGTCTCCATCTTCCACTTGAACTGAGGCTCCTGTTTTACTTCACTCCTTTCCCATCGTGGAGTATCTCATCCCTCTGGTGTCTATCACTGTCTCCCAGCAAATAATCACTGTGAGAAGGTATTTTCTTCTCAGGAGTAGCGTAAACTTCCCAAGTTTTCATTTGTGTTCAATTGCATTTCCAAAGGTTAAACCAAAACAAAATGCTTTGGCAGAAGTTGATTGTGGCAGGGTGCCTTCATTTCCTTCCTCTTTTTTGATTTTGCTAGGAATCAAATGGAGTCCAGACTTCCGGTCATGTTCAGTAGTTTCTGTGTGTTTTCCTGTACCTGTTGAGATAAAGCAGGTTCCAACTTGCTGTTTTTTTTCATTTGCCTATGCACAGTCACCTGTTCCACCTTGTGTGTATTAAGGTTATGTGTGTATTAAGGTTATGCCTGCCTAGCAATGCACTCACTTTAATTAGTTTTAAACAATTTAAATTACTTTTTAATTAAACAGGGTGGTGTAAATGCTAGGTGACTGAGGTTATTTCAATTAAAATTCGAATCTGCTTCTGTACTCAGTTGTGGATGGGAGGTGAGAGAGGAGAATTTCTCTCTGTTAGGGAAGCTTGATGGGGAGGAGGAATGGGGGTGGGGAAAGAGGAAAAGCAGCTGTCTTTTGAGATGTTTGGGCTCAGACGTGGCATACTAATCTGTGCTTTTGACCTAATAATGCATTTCAGACTTGAGGACTATTCAAGCAACGTCCAGGTTTTGAAGTAAGGGGTTCTCAAATCTTTGTACAAGATATCCCATTCTGCTCTGACTGTCAGATTCTGGTATCTGTCATCCTGTCTGCTTTCTCTCTTGATTCTCTCTTTTTTTTGCCTAAGGATTTTCTTGTTTTTCCTGTTGCCGACTCTTTTTCTTCTTTGTGGCAGAGATTGTGTGCAACACACAAAATGTGCTGAAGTCTTCAGGTGTGACTCAGCTGCTGTGCACACATTGCTTATCAGGACATAGTCTGAGGGGGATATTTGACTTTAGGAAAGTTTCCACATCAGATGAGAGGGAATCCTTCACCAGTGGATAAATCCTTCCATTACACTGTCTTGCTGTCAACAAAAGCGTGTGGCTGGTAAAAGGAATCGCAAGGGAAGACTCTTATGCTGTACCACTTCTTAGATTATTTTGGTTTTAGGGTGTCTTTTTGCATCCTTTGTTGATTATGAGAGTCATCAAACTACCTTAACTTACTTTCTCAAAAAGAAACTGATATACTATGTCTTGCAATTCTGACTGTATCTGTCCGAAATGATTGGCAGGATCTGTCCCAACTTTTACTGTCCTTACATGTGGTCATGGTGATGTATGCTGCTTATGCCAGTAGGTTGATGAGGTCAAGTTGTATACGGTGATATTGTCTATGAACAGTTTTCAGGGGAGTGAAAGGGGAAGCATCTGCTAAATGAGACAAACTTTTCTTCTTTTAGAACCCATCAGTCCTGAATGGGAATGGAAGAATAACAAGAGCCCATTTTTGTGAACTTGTTTTATTTACTGCTTGGAATAATGCAGAGGCATGAAGTCTACATAGTACTGGATCAGTACCACAGAGCCACTAAAAATCCTGTTTCTGTTAAAGGCATGAAGGATGTCTTGGTTACCTGTGAGGGGCACCGAACAATACACCCACAGGCTTTAATAGAGATGCTCACAGTAGTGTCACATTTGTTGCTTAATTCTCTTTTTACTGAACTCTAAAGAGTAGTTGAGAATGGAAATCTTAAACAGTTTGCGGAATCATTGCGTTGTATTACTTTGAGAAGTGTTAAATAGATTGCATCTATGTCTTTCCCTCTTAATGCGTTTTTTTTGCTTTAGTATGTTTTGGTTTTGTCTTACACACGCCCTTTGTATTGAACTCTGTGTGTTCAGGAGATTTTTCTTTTTCGTTCCCAGACTGAGGTTTCCCCAATATATTAAAACTGAAAAATGAAACTGAGACACTGTGTATGGAGAGAGTTATGGTAAGGGTTGAATTTTAAAGTGGATTTCCTTTTTACAGTGTTTAAGCAGTTTGAAGATTTCAACAGCACTTCCTTTACAGTGTTACTTAATTTTTTAACTATTCACCTTCCTTGAAAGTAATTATGAGGTAGTTTGTTCTTTACAATGAAATTTGTTCTAGTAATTATTCTGTGAAACAAAGAATTGTGTTTATAACTGATGTACCAGTGGCTCACGGCATGAACTTAGGCAAAGAGTTTAGATCCTTGTACTTATGTTACATCTGGAAAATGAGAAAGGTTATGATGTTTTATGTAAAGCATCCTAGAACTGAAGTGCAATGCGAAGTGAAAATATGAAGATTACTATGCATAGTTAACGGAGTTGTGCAAATAGGCAAAGATTGCCTGGAACAGTGGAAGTAATCTGGTGGCACTGAGGCTGTTTGTCACTGACAGAAGCATGCTCTGTCTTCTACAGCGACGCTGCATTGTGGGGTTTTGTTTTTAATTAAATTTGATACTGAAGAATGCTATCAGTGATCTAAAAAATTAAGGCCATGTTATTTGGCTGTGTTTTTTTACATTTTCTTTTTCTTTGTGTGCCAGTCAGAGGGATGTAATTGCACTGTGACCTTATTTGCTTTAACAAAATGGAACTCAATTCAGTTATTTGATGAATTGGCAGACAAATATCATGATGTTTAGTTTGGATCTACGTGTGGGTGGACTGTTTCTTGCATGTTCTAGTGGTCAAAGTCCTTACTATGTACCAATTAAGAAAAAAAAATCATTTACTGGTAGCTGAGCAGATGTGTCAAATGCTTAAGGGCAGGAGGTGGTAGAGGGATATCCATTTATAGATACTGGAATGCCTGCTTGGAAGTGGTCCATTCAGACACTTTTAATTCCTGTTTAGGATTTTTTTATTGGATTTAGTATGCTAATTGGAATACACATTTAACAAATCCAGTAACTAATAGTATTTATAGTAATTTGTAGTTTGTTAGGGTATATCTTCAGGAGCTCAAAGAACAGATAAAGAGGGAAGAGATCATGGTCGGTTTTAAACTTCTAGCTGATTTCAGTGGGTCTCAGCAATATTACTTATACGTGAAAATGTATGCGCAAAAACCTCTTAGAGTGGCTAGTTCAGTTGGAGACATTCAGTGTAGTTTGCAAGTTATAAAAAAACTTGGCTATAATAAACTGTATTTCACTTGTATTCTAGATTTAGGTCCAGCTTATCCAAATAAAAGTGATTGTATTCAGTGAAATAAAATGTGTCAAAGAGTCTGCAGTATCTGTAACAGGCATTTTGAGGGTGGCTAGCTGGGTTTTTCAGTGCCTCATGGTCATAGCTTGTTTTTTGTCATCTCCTCATTAGCCACATGTAAAGTAGTATGAAATAAGAAATCTTCTTCTGTTTTGCCTTGGGAAGTGGTTCTTGAGGTCCATCAAAGTCTACTCCTTTGCAGCAGCTTGTTCCAAATCCTGGCAGAGCGCTCTAAAATTCTTAGTTTGGCAGAGCTGAGGTGAAGCTGCAAATAAGTATGTATAATATGCTGAAAAGTTCTGTAGAAAACTGAAGTGGTTTGTGAGTTTGAGATTGATTTAGGAAAAAGCCCATCTTGTTTTGTTATTTAGAGAATAGGGTATCCTAAAGTTTGAACACATCACCTTAGGTAGATTTGAATTTTCCATCCAAAAGTGGGTGGGAAAGTACCACCTTTAGGCAAGATTGAAACAGTATGATTTCTGAGTTGGAGTGGGGTCTGGCAGGAAGAACCAATGTGTCTTTGTTGGTATTACTGAGTGGGTACATCCTCAGAACTTTCTTTAGAGTAGTGGGAACTCATCTGAGATTGAAATGTAGGTGAAAGCCCTAGATTTAAGGGCTTAGGAGGTAAAGTTTGTGTTGGAATTTGACTTATGTACTGAGAGACTTGAGTGTCTTAAGTTTTTTCTACTTCTCTGTCATCAGATAGACTTTTAAGAATAGGTGAATAATTGTTCAGTGGGAATTTTGTAATGTAACGTTTTTATAAAAAACCTATCAGTTTAAAAATACTGCGATGCTGTAAATGTTTCATCTTTATTTTATAATGCTCTCTCATAAAGGAACTGATAATAACACAATCTATAGCAGCACATTTTGAAATCCAGAAAAGAACACTCTATCTTCTTATCTGATCTTTTACATATCATGGACCAGTTACATTTCAGCTTTCCTTCTCCACCAAGTGCAATAACACGGGTTTATCTAAAGCCTGTTTTGCAACAGTGCATCTACTCTTGATGTTTTAAAATCAAGAAATACAGAATTTATTGCTTTCTTGACTGTTTGTCCCAGTAGTACCATATTCTTGTTTCTGAGAAAAAATGTTGCATTTCAAATAGGTATTTATTCTACAGCCATTGTATCCCCTATTTAAATCATTGTTTCCTTTTCCATTATGTGGGTTTTTTTTCTTGAATCCTTGTCAGGTCGTCTGCTGGAGCTTTTTGATCTATTGGGGCACAATTCTCATGGTCTTGCTTTCTGCAATTTCTGTACGCTTTTTCAGGATATAATATCAAGAATAATGAAAAAAGTTTTGTGTCATTCTGATTTTGGAACTTGGGGAAATATGCAATATGAATATAGGGATTTCTTGCAGTGTATCTTAATTGGGAATATTTTCTTTAAAAGTAAAACATGCAATTGAATTGCATAATCATACTCAAAACAGCATTCTGTAAGTACTGGATACATATGATTATAATTTGACTGTTTTGATGGACAGAAGCACCAGTCTCTTTTTTTTTTTTTTTAAATGCACAAGAGAACACAGAATATTTGAAACGTTACATTGCGAAGACATAGTTGTCTCAAAAAAACTTTGCTTTTTCCATTTCATTTTCATTTGAGTTTTGCAGAATCACCGCTAATGGTACATTTTATGATGAACTTTTGTTTACTTTCAGAGCCCTGTGTTTTTTGGCTTCCATTTTTTTCTGACAATCTGTGTTTATAGAGATAACATGATCTTGGCAAAGCATGTAGTGCTGTATCTTTGCAAAAGCTGCCTGGTGTTTCAGATAGGGAACAAGTGGAGAGCTCTCAGGCCATTGATGATTAAGGAAGCATTAAGTAAACTATCAAGTAAGTACATTTTCCTGAATTATAAAGATAAAATGTCAACATTGCTATCGTAAATTATTCAACAATATGAAGCATTAAAATAGGGTTTAAAAAAAGAATGTATTCTTTTTTTTTTCCAAATACTTCAACC
>VWZL01005326.1:189044-225545 GCA_013396915.1 Stercorarius parasiticus | reverse complement strand
CTCTAAATCATTATTTGACAGGCTTGCGAATGCATTTATATAGTTTCGGTTTTTAGA
Organism: Stercorarius parasiticus; assembly: GCA_013396915.1. NCBI lineage: Eukaryota > Metazoa > Chordata > Aves > Charadriiformes > Stercorariidae > Stercorarius > Stercorarius parasiticus. Next base: position 225,488 of record VWZL01005326.1, on the reverse strand, counting down.
GTATTAGTATTTAATTAAACTTTCATTTACAGAATAATTTGATTTCAAATATTTCTGTGGCACTGTCTCACAAGACTGTTGCTTGGTTGTCTCAGAGGGTCTTTTTTGTGTTATGTTGTATTGCATTATGTGACCAGACCCTGATTCTGTAAGGATTTTATAAATGTGATTCAGTTCATGCACAATGCCCACTTGCAGCCTTGTTGAATCTGTGTAGGATCTAAGTGTGGGTGCAAGGAGGGACGTGTTGTGGGTTTTGGTTTTGGGCTAAGGAAGATTTTTTTATTAGCTGGTTTACAGCTGCAGGCTCTAATCTTACCTAGGATTTTAGCTGCTCCTGCAGTACCAAAGAAAACTTAAATAAAAATGCAGGACATATAGATTGCATTGTATGATATTGCATTTAATACTAAGAAATGTAATTCAAAATTGAACACTTATAAATAATATTAGTGTTCCGGGTTTTTGTAATTGATATGTCATTGTAAAGAGCTAGCTTTGTTTCTTTTACAAAACTTTAAGCATTTTTCCAAAGGGGGTGCAGGGAACCAACACCAAAGTCCCCTAGAAACCCCCCGCACCTTGAGGAGGAAATTCATACATGAAATTTGCATCAGGTCTGGCCTATTGATATACAATTTCTAAATGGAAGTTGAAAAAGCAGGGTAGGCTGAAGATGAAGAGAGTCATTCTGGAGAGTCCAAAGGAGACATTGGCATCCGTTGCTCTTGGCTGTTCAGTACAGATTGCTGATTCACTCTGACTTAAACGTTATCCTGTTTACATGCTGACAGTTATTTCTGCAAAGGGCTAATTTGTTGAACCACATGTTTTCAGAATCTCTTCAGATAGGCTAAAAGCTGGGAGAGGAGTAAGGGGATAACTTAATTCATCCAGATGTTTTCACATTTTTGATGACTCTCAGATTTGCAAGTCTTTCCCTCCCCCATGTTTTTCACTGAAAAATGTTACAGGAAATAAGGTCATGCGTGTTTTATCATGTAGCATATTATACAATGTTCTTGTCCAAGACCGCTTTACACTTTGCTTTTGTCAGGTCTCAAAAACTGGAAGAGGAAAGAAACCAAAGAACCCACAAAAGAGGGAGCAGCAGGGGGGACATCTTGTAGTGTTGTGAAGAACACAGTGGATGTCTTTTTGTTTTCTCTTTTTGTAGGCAGAAACGGTGGCTGGGATTGTGATTATATTTTCCATGGTACTTTACCTTGTATGGTAAAGTGTAAAAGTGTACTTCTAATCTCTAAAGGTAGAGATTTAGAATTTGACAGAGAAGAGTAGACTCAGTCATGATATTCTAGTTGTTGAAACCAGAAACCTTTTCATCTAGAAAAATATAGCAAGAAAGGCACAGCAATACCATTCTGTGCAATTATTTGTCAGTGTACATAAAGTGTCTGCAGATTTCCTTAATCTGTCTTTGAGTTTTGAGTAAGAGTTTTTTCTTAAGCTATTCTGATACTTGGCCAGTAATCGGTTCTTTCTCTACTTAATTCATTTTTTCCCCTCTTTTTTTTGATTCAGCTGAATTTAAGCTGTGTTGGAAGAGAATAATCATCAAAATAAAAATAAGTGGCTTAACCCACAGAGGGGACAGAAGATTTTTAAATGTTATTTTGACACTTTTTGTCTCTCCTTTTGCACTTCCTCCTTCTGTGTACCTCCCACTTGCCTACAGGAGACTAGTGATGTCACTGCCCTTCCCCCCTGCCACATAATCTTCTGCTCTTGGTTCACAGGAAGAAAATTCTAGCTCTTCAGCCCTTGTGAGTTTCTGCAAACAGTGTAAACACATATGACAGTTACTGTAGAGGCAGTAGTTTTACTAACCTCTGAGGAGGGAAGTTGACCGACTGGGGAAGTGAGATAAGAGGGCAAGAAAAGGGAGAAGACACAATTCAGAAGGAAAGTCCAAAAGTTTTAACTTTTTAAAATCCCAGTTTTGGAAAGACCTCCCCGAGCAACCACAAGCTGGGCAATTTATCCTAATAGCCAATTGCCAGCAACTGGAAAGAGTTATGACTGGTTTTCCCCACAGAAATGTTTGCTGTGAGAAACCCTTTTGTCTTCTGTGAAGGAAGAGAACCTTGTATTTCCTACCAGGATATAACTCTGCTTGATGAAAATATTGTATTATTATTTGCCTAGAAGATACCTTTATAGACTCGGAGATCCAGAGCACTCCCATAGTTGGAGAGGATAAAGAACTTTGTCAAAGGTCTGACGCCCTTCAGAAGTACCAAACTACAGCAAGTGGTGGGTCTTGGCTCTTCTCTTTCTTCCACAGTTAAGCTGTTGAGAGCAGACATTTACCTGAGAAATCCCTGCCTACCACAGGAAAAAGGACAGGTCTTTGGAGGCTGAGAGAAGAGCAACAGTTTTGAGACCTTTTCCATTGTGATACGACTGGTGTCTGCTGTGCCACTCTTCAGTGCTCTCAGACTGCAACATGAAATGTGTGCGACTTCTGATAGCTTAGTGTAGCCTGCTTGGTTCTTGATGGCATCTGCTAAACTGGCATCTGTTTTGCAACTGTTGATGCTGTTCTTTGGCCATGCAGTACTGTACCAACAACTGCTGGTTCATATTTTGGCAAATCCCTCTTCAAGTATGACACTGGGCGTTGCATTTGCGAGAGGATAGCTTGCTTTCTTCAAAAGTGTCTTCCAGCATCACCTCCCCACTATGTCCATCTCAATGCTTAAGAAAGTCAAGCAGCTTGGCAGACTACTTTGCTGCTGTTGTTGTTGTGCTTTTTGCTTTTGTTTGCACTTTCGATGTTTATTTTAACTTCTGAGTATAGCTATAACTGTCATATGTATTATATAGAGGTCGTTGAAGGGTTTTTCCCCTAGACGGTGTTTTCAACAAAGATGCCTTTTAATAGAAGAGCACTTTTTTCTGTTTCAGTGGTGAGTCGCAATATTTTTTTTTGCTTTGAAATGTGATTATTTTTTTTTTAACCTTTTTTAATTGTCTTCTAATTTCTTGGTAATTCACTGGTAGTTGTTTTTACATAGAAGCTAGTGATTTGATTCTTCAGTGTAGGATAGTGTTTCTCCATTAATTGTAACCAAAAGCCATCAGGCAAGATGAGACTAGTAACGAGCAATCTTCAGAAACACTTTTTACTTTGAGTTAATTTGCTCTGTGCACACAGAACATTGGCAGTTCCTTTTTTTTATGTCTTTTTGAAAGAAATCAATCAGTTAAGGAAGACCTGTGCTCTACTAATTTACCCTTATTTTACGATCTGAGGTATTAAACAGAATTCAGTTTTCAGTACAGTTTATGAAACACAGCCCAGTGTGATGTGGCATACTTGTGAAAATATCACTTAGGCCTAATTTTGCTGTTGTCTTTTTTTATTGCTTCAGAAGAATTAGAGAGATATGTGTAAGGGAATCATGGGATACTGGTGGCACTTTTCACATACTTCATGCAAAAGATCTTTCTGATCTATTGTGGTTACTCTTCCTATATCCTCTGTGCATATAAAGCTGTGCAGATAATGGTGGCTCTGAATGGACTAAGGATCCTCAGATGCCACTGTCTCAGGAGGTAATCTTTGCCAAAACAATTGGGCAACCATTTGAATTGCTTGGAAATTTTCTGATGAAATAGTCTTTTGTTGAAACTTAACCAGCATGGTGAAATTGAAATGTTTAGCAGATCTGGACCAACTTTTGCCAAAGTTCTGATGGAACCAAAGCAGAGGTGTTGCTTGTGGGCAGGTCTTTGATTTGATTGCTCTTCTGGTAACTCACCTACTTTGCAGGTTACTGTGATGCTGAGGCTTCTAGGATGTATTGTTCATTCTGCTTTTCTGACAGCACCCCCAGGTAGCTTTCTTCCTAGGATAAGTTAGAGCAAGGGCCTCATTCTGTTCTGAAGAACTTAAAAATCACGATTTTTTTTTTTTTTTTTTATTCCTAATCAGAATGAAAAGATTAAAATCCTCATGCTAACAGCTTCTATCCACTTAGTCCCTGTGTGTCATACAAGCAGATCAGGCCAGGATCATTACTCTTTGCTTGTGCAAAAGTTCATGGCTTCTTGCTGAATTGCTGATCCAGGCAGTGGTTTGCCAAGTAAAAACTGTAAGCAAATGTTATCTTTGTTTCTCCACTTTTTTAAGCATGTGTTTTGTCATTGATATGTTAATCTGTCATCTTCCTTATGTATCTGCTTGTTACCGTGTGCATTCAAATTTTGATATATTAAAAATCCTTGTGTGAATTAATGTACAGTTGATAAAAAAGGAAAATTCCTTGGGAGTCACTTAACTTTTTGCAGTTGTTTCTTGTACGAGTAGTTGTTTTCTTGTGTCAGTGGCTTTACGTTGTGTCAGGGCAACTTTTAGATCCCCCAATAGGCAGAGCATATTAGAGAAAGACCATGAAAATTAAAGACACACTTTTTCTCTACAAAAAAATCTTTAAACGTGTTTTAAGACAATATTTTATATTTTTGTGAAATCTATTTTTAAAGTAAGAACAAATATTAACTGGGAAGAGATGACAGAGTTTTCTTAATGCAGAAGATGATGCATTTAAAGCACAGATTAACTGTATGTGTAAACTTGGCATCTGTTGCCTAAGCAATGGAAAAAGTTCTCAGATTTTCCAGATTGCTTAGTATTTTTAAAGGTATTGTTGAGTACTTTGATAAAGTTAGTCAGAAGAATGTGTTCTTCTGAATATATGTTGGAAAATTTTAAATCTGTTGTGGTGAATTTTTTGTGAAATAGAAGCTGATGTAGTGTGTTCTGACTGAACAAAGACTTCAGAATCTCCTGTTGGTCCATTACGGAGCAGTGGCATTTCTGCACATGCTGTTGTTTTAAAAATACAATACTTTATTGCCTGTCAAAGTAGTATATGCATTTGGTTCCTTGAATTCAGTATATTTTTGTGTTTAAAAAAACCCACTGAAACAAACCTGCATGCACAAAGCAAATCAGACTAGATATGCAAGGAATACTGCATGTTATATGCAGAATATGAATACTGTTATCTTTTTAAGATTAAAGTTCTCACAGCATTAACAGACCATGCTGGGTGCATGTTGTGGGAAAGTTTAGTTGAGCTCCATTTGTATGTGAAGACACAACTTCACTGAACTGTGAAGACTATAATTAAATAGCAAGTATACATATTAAATGTAAACCAAGCAAGCTAACCAAAACAATTACAAGTGGGAAACTGACGGACTTTTCTTCTTAGTCTAATCTTAGCTTTAGAGGTAAAAAAAGATAAATATTTTGGAGGTCTTATAAAAAGATACATAATACTTTTTAGAACTTTGTGATATTCTCCTATTACTGCTTACTAACATAAGACCTGTTAGCATTTTTTGTGAGGCTTTTCTAGTCTCGTACCTACACTCTTAACCACGTACCTACCATGACTTGGGAAGGCTTTCATGATTGACGTTTACAATGTTCATTCAGATTCCTTAAAAGAAGGATGTGTGTATAGCAGATGGAAAGTGTGCACATTTTTGTCAGTTTACACAAGATATCGTAGTCTACTGGCAATACACATGTTGAGTTGCTGGGAGACAACCTATGTCTTCCAAGGCCTTACTTGTCAATAGAAACTGCTATTTTGATCTTTCTTCTCTCTTGCCACGAAGTTCGATGTTCAAGGTACTTGGTGACACAAGTGCAATAAACACTAACTGTACAGAAATTCTGAAGACTTGCTTAGAAGTGACTGATTTAGGTTGCAGAACCTCCTCTGCATAACAAACTCTGTATTATGTTCTTTGCAGATAATGGCAATTTGGAGATGATGGGCTAATTTACTTTGAGTTTCTTTAGACTCTAAGTTTGTTTTGGAATTGGGCATTTAAATCCTTGCAGCTGCCAGAAATGTAAGCTGGTGTAGAGTCAAACAAATTGGAGGTAAAGAGCAAATGGAGGAGCTAGGTTGCTGGCAAGATGGTGCACTGTCAGATTTTGTACAGCCAGGAATGTAGGTAACATTCTTTGCAACTTTGCTGCTAAAAGAACAAGTTGTGTCAGATGAGTCTTCCTCAGCCTGAAAGTATGTAAACTGAATAGTTTTATAGGGTCTTAATGCAGATCCTATAAATAGGTATGTCTGTAAATGTGTGCAGAAGAAAAAAAAGTGGTTGACTCTCCAAAAAAAAAAAAAAGAGAGAGAGATAAATATGTTACTATAACCACTGTGAGCCTGTTCAGCTTGGCATTTTTCATCTTCAAATTTCCTTGCTTTTTATCCAGAGCTATGAGCCGCTGCTCTTTCATAAGCAAGCAATAATTTTTCTGTTCATCATGTGAAGAAGGATAGACTTGATATTAGGCTGCTTTATCCAATTTTTCATTTGAAAAGCAAGCTGCAATGTCCTGAGCTTATTCAAAATGTTGCAACCCTTATTCCACTGGGCTCCACTAGACAGCGAGTAGAAGTGGCTTGCGTTCTTACCTTAACCTGGTTTGTTCCATCAGTTCATCAGCAGCTGTCTTATATAGCTAATGACATTAATGCAGTTGATCTGGAGTTTATGGAAAAATGATATAATTAACTACAGTTAGGTAAATATTCATGCAGTTTTGCTCCAACTCAACAGTCTGACTGGGATTGATGAATGCAAGGCAGTTCTGAGCATGGAACAGTATTTTTAACATAGAAAATAATAACCCGCAATGCCTTTCAATCTGAAACCTGCAGGAGCAGGTGGTAGTTCCGTGCTTTGTTTGAAGCTGATCCTCTTAGATCATTGTGCACGGAATGTGTGCTCAGTAGGTCGGTGGTAGACTGCTCTGCCCCAAACAACCTCCCTTCTCCCCCTCCGACACTTTAATACAGGTCTGGAAAACTTGCGTTGACTGTACTGGACTTTGGATCAGATCTTAATTGGCTGGCTAGACAGCATTTGAAGGGGAATCCCTGGAGATGCATACAAAATACACAGCTGTCCAAACAAGGCAAAACTGCTTATCTTTAAAGACAGCATTGCAAGGGGAGAAACGCTAATCATTGCCATAACAGTCTGACTTCTGTGGAGAGAGAAGCTGAATTTACTGCTCATTGAGATAGGTTCCTTTTTCTTGGGGTATTATGATATGTTCAGTAGACACAGCACAGGGTGCTGAGGAAATTGTGTTTATTTCCTTCTCTTCTCTCCTGTCCAGGGACATTTCTGTCTGAAGAGTCACCAAATATAAAACTTGCAGAGTCCTCCCATTCTGAATTCTGTCCCCTTTGAACTTCCATTATATTTTTTCCCCGGTGTTAGGTTTTAAATTCATTTTTGCTTCTCTGTCAGGCCCTTTCCTATGTTAGGAGGGTCACAACAGGGAATCTATAGTACAGGAAGCTGCTCTTGTGCTTAAGTGCTTTCAAATGGTGTTTCTTGCAACCACAGAAGTGTTGTATAAAGAGAGCAAGGGTGGGTGTGCCCTTGTCCTTCCTGCTACAAGGCACTTGGTGTTAACTTTCACATGAATAGAAAGGAATGTCTGTTTCAAGTAGAATTAATTGTTCTGGCTAAAGGGAGTGTTACTACAGGAAGTGATCATACCATGTCTCTTTTTGTAATTACTTTTCCTTTTTCATTTCTCTTTTCTTCCTGTAATGGCATCAGCAATTTTCTTAAAATGATGCTGCATTCACAGAAAAGGAAAACATGGTAAGTGCAAAAAAAATATAATTGGTAATTATATTTCAAGTCAGCTGTCTGTTTCATACACCAGTTTCTTGCTAGAACTAAAAGCAGTCTCTTTTTTTTTAAAAAACTTTGTAACAAAAAAACCATAAATTTAAGAAGTTCTTGTCAAAGACAACAGGAATTTGGGTAAATGAGGTAGTAGTGGATCACTCTCTGTACCTAAACACAGATTTGAATTCTTAAATAATGATGCATTACGTATTGTTCACAGCCATTAACTTTTCTAATACTAAGTTTGTTTTTATTGCAGATTCATTATGCTCCACCACTGCTCGCGTGCCTGCTTTGTCTGACCTCCTGTGGATACCAGCAACAAGTGGGTGACTTGTGACACACTTATTTAAAGGGCTTCATCAATCTCATGTTTCATACAGAGATTTGTCAAGGTACTTAACAGTTGAGGATTTATCAGTAGTGAGAGAATGCTCTGATTTTTTTGAACCTCAGAAGTTGTATGTTTGAAGTGGTATGGCTTAAGATCCTAGCCTTGGAGGTTTCCCTNGGGGGAAATAAGCACAAACTGAAGGTGGGGGAGGATTATTTTCAAGAAGAGAGTTTAGATTTTGCCAAACTGATAGAGCCCATAGCTCAAATTCACCATGAGAAGAAAAAAATCTTGTTCTGAATGGGGTTGTGAATGCTGCATATTATTAAATCCTGAGGATTTTGTATGTCCTCCATATTTTAGTTAAATTTCTTGCATGAGTGGTGGTTTTCAATCTCATTAATTAATTTCTTCCTGGTTGAGTTAAAAAGAACCGTATGAGTTAGGGCAGCCCACTGTGGCTGGTAAAATTAATCCTCAGTTAGGTGCATTGGAGGTACAGACAGCAACAGAGAATTGTATGTATACATTCTGCATATAATAATGTAAACATGTTGCATTGTAGATGCTGGTGATTGTGGTTAGAGCAATATGGGGAATGATTAATCTCATCCTTTAGAAGCTGTGATTTGAAATATTATCCAGATTAGGAACACTAAAATAATCCTATTGGATCAAATCCTCGGTTCATCAGTATGAGAATCAGATCTTTTATAGTTAGTAGCTTTGATCTCCAAGTCAAGATGCTGATATTCCATCCAGATTTTGTTACACATTCTTGTTACGTGGATAAATGGACAGGCCATTTTTCACTTTCACTGAGTCTTGATTGTGTCAGACGTCCACGTTCAGATGTGTGTCAACGTGGTACATAGCTGCTTTTTAGCAAATACCTTTGTGATACTGTGAGTAACCTACCTACAGAAGTCGCATTCTTGGTATATTAAATCCTTTTATACAGCTATGGGAATTCTTGAAATTCTTTACACAAACATTTACGCTCTTTACACTGACCGAAATTCTTTTGAAGTATGGTATGATAACAAATCTGTTCTGTATACCCCAGAAAATTATACTCAAATATGTTCTGCAAACAGGTAGATTGAAGTCTCCCAGTATATTTAGTCTCAAATGACTCAACTTTTACAATGGTCAGAAAAATAGGTCATATCTTAAATATCCTGGATGAACAGCAATTAAATTTTTTTTGCCGTGTTTAATGTTTCTGTTACGCTGATGCAATGGTCTCTGGATGGAGCAAAGATAGGAAAATCAAGTGTGTCCAATTGGAGATTTGTCTGGTAAGAAATACAGGTGAAAGCAATTTTTGTTAATGATGACCTCTTTTACACCACAGGTGAGTGGTGACAATGTGTTTCATGAAGCTCTGTCCATAGAACTGGTTTACTTGGATGCATAGGAAAAAGGCCAAGAAAATGTGTTTTCTATTTTTCAGTGAAGAAACTGATTTAGGGATATTTCTTGCTTTCACCTGTTTATTTGCTTAGCACTTTGACATAAAAGACGTATTTGAAACTTGAAAATTATTTAAATTAAAGTAGTGACACAATTATACAAAAAATACTGGAGATTTTTCACATTGTTGCATGGAACTTTCAAAATGAGTGCAACAAAAAAAGTGTGGTAGATTATTCTGTTACAGTATTTACTTTGCATTTTTTACTGCACTGTGTTGTTATTTCACATGCTAAGGAATGAATAAGCAATGTTCCCTTCTCGGTTTATGGAGTTTTTTAATATAGAAACAAGGAGGGAACAATGAGGTTTTTTTGAAATGGCAAATGTGTTTGTAAATGCGGAAACTTTATGAAGAAGAGCTAGGCACAAGCATGTCTGTTTAGTTCACTTTTGAAATTGGCCAGGTTTTCAGTTAGATCTATAAAGAATATTTCCATTCAATGTTGGATAGACGTAATACCAAGTGACCAAGATTAAAGGATCTGTCAGTTCAGGTGAAGGCTTGTATTCAACAAAGGGTTAATATTAGAATATTTTAGAACAACTACTGTGGTGATTAAAGAAGGCTTCCTCTGGAGATTAAAGCTGTCAAAGTTTTGTATAAACAAGTGGTAGAGCACATACCTTACATCTTGCATATTGTTGACAGGGGTAGTGAGAAATGTTTTAAATTTTATGTTTCTAGTGATATGGTTATTTTCTTCTAAGAAACACTAATTCCTTGGTGGATTAAGAGAAATGCATTTTTTTTCCTTAATTGAACACTTGTTACCTTTGTGCTGTCTTTGCAGCTGAAAGCACAAATGTTCTCATTTAAACGTGGCTGGCTCTATGAATGAGGCACAGGGAATCTACTTGCCCCCCTAGATCAGGGCCCCAAGAACTCTAGTGAGTGACGTCTGCAGCTAGAAGTTCAGATTTATATGTCTGTGGTACGGTACACTGGCACTTTGTGTTGCTTAGTTTGGGAAATAAAATGATGCACTTTTTTTTTTTTTATGGTGTCTTTTTTTTTCTTTGTCCCAGAGTTACTATCATGGTAGCATATTTTTATCCTCCAGTATGTGTAATTCAATATTTTTGTCTATCACATAGCTCATGAAGTTAACGTTTTCCTCCTTTAAGGTGTTTAGCCTTTTTTTCTGCTGACTTAACTGTTGTAATCTATTTCTGTAGCACAAGTCATCTTTAGCCCACATAAATGCTCACCATTTCCTCAGTAATTGTAGTTAGGAGCAGAAAATAAAAAAAAAATTATTTTCCAAACAGCTCTTTTATGATAAAGCAACATAGTTCAATATAAACAGAAGCTGTTGAAAATTGCAGTTTAAGAATGTTAACACCCATCTGCCTATGCAAAACAATGAACATATTTTTAAGTTAAACAGTAATATTTTCATATTCAATATCTTTGTTAACTGTTCGGTATCTTCATCAACAACATACAGTGGGATTGAGTGCAGCATCAGCGAGTTTGGGAATGACACCAAGCTGAGTAGTGCAGCTTAGATACTTGAGGGAAGTGGGACCTTCACAGGCTTGAGAAGTGAGCCCGTGTGAACCTCATGAAGTTCAGCAAGGCCAAGTGCAGGGTCCTGCACCTGGCTTGGAGCAATCGCCAGTGTCGCTACAGACTAGGAGATGAATGGATTGAGAGCAGCCCCGCAGAGAAGGACTTGGGGATATTGGTAGATGAAAAATAAGACAGGAGCTGGCAATGTACTGTTGCAGCCCAGAAAGCCATTTGTATCCTATAAAAAGAAGTGTGGCTGACGGGTCAGCTCTCCTCCTCTGCTCTGCTCTTGTGAGACCCCACTTGGAGTGAGTGATGCATCCAGCTCTGGGTCCCCAGCACAAGAAGACATGGACTGGTTAGACTGAGGCCAGAGGAGGGCCACAAAAATTATAAGAATTCCAGGTGGCAGCTACTTGGAATCAGTTTTAATAAAAGCAAGCCTTACAGACTGTGGCCAAAGCTTTTATCATAAGCATGGATTATACTGATTAAAATTATGCAGGAGTCACAGAAGAGCAAAGACAATCTTACCTGGCTATTGGAATGTGCTGTTAATCTCTTTTTTTAAACTTTGGGGTTTTTTTTTTTTGCACTATCAAATATAACTGTGGTTATATGTTATTTCTTTGATTACATTTATTAGAGAGGGTTTTTATCTGGACTTCCTTTTGAACAAATTTAAATGATGGGTCTGAAAGGAGAAGGTCTTGGAAGTCCTCCCATTAGTAGATACAACACAAGTCTGCTTACTTAGTGTCTCACCTCATTTATCACATTTTGTTTTAAGTGTCTGCTTAAGACTAAAAGTTAGCTGAAAGGTGCTATTCCTATCCTTCTCTTCATCAGTTCCAGTTTGTGACCTAGCTAGCTGTTTTGTATTGTAAATTCTCAGTGCAATCTTTGCATTTAAACTGGGAATATAATGAGTTGCACAAATGTTATTAAAGGGATTATTTTGGCTTTCAGACTTAACTAACATGTTTCAATTGGAGAGGTGAGCAGACACTGTGTAAAATCCAGTGAGAAGTAATAAATCCTCTGTTCAGACTCCCAATTAATGTCTTTGGTTTTCCTCTCATAGCATCTGTTATTTGTCAGACTAGGGCTATGTAGTAAATCAAGGAGAAACGCAACTTCTAGTAAACCTTCTAAGCCATTCTGTTGTCCTCAGCTGTTAATGTTTCTCCTGTGTCAGAACAGTACTATCATTAAATAGGAGTATTACAAGCAAAATCAAATACAGTTTAGTCAAGAAGTACTCCTTACATTTCTTTTAGGCAAATGCTCTGAACAGAACCCAAATGAACAATGGCCTGTCTTACAATGACAAATATGGAAGGTACAGCAACCTCTACTGTCCACCAAAATGGTGACATCCATGGGAATACCAGTGCACCCAAGCAGACAGAACCATTGCTTCAAGTGTACCTTTATCAGTCTCCTGGGAAGACAGGTGGAGATTACCTTCAATTTCCAGCTGGAGAGTATATTGCAGAAGAGATTTGCGCTGTTGCCTGTAAAGCCTGTGGTAAGTATATACGTAATGATTTTCCTAATGAAGGAGCAAAATTCAATTTAATGCAAGAAAGTTTTTAATAATCCAGAGATCATCAAAATGATGGTGCTTTAACTGAAATGCTAATCTCTCTGGTCTTTCAGAATTAATCAGTATCAGAAGTAATTAGCACCAGGCTCCAGAACGGTTGGAGTGGTGGTGAAAGTGACATTGTAATCGAGTGACTGCCACGTTTTTTTTAGGGGTATACTAGGCATTACCTGGAAGTCGTCTTTCATTGAGTTGAGATAGAGTTTCGATAATTAAATCACAGCAGGAGCTGGAGATAGGTTGAACTACTTTCTGATGCAACCCTGCAAAACAGATTGGTCCTGGAAATTATGCGTATATTGTGTATTATACATCCTTAATCACTTTGCAGATGGAAACTGTTCTGTTAGCTATAACATGACTGCCTGTGTGTGTATGGTTAATATTTTTCATAATAGTTTAGGAAATGAGTTAATGACAGAACAGTATATTTTAAATAAATAAATAAAAAAACCACGTTTATATCTAAGAATGCCGTTGAATTGTTAATTTACCTAGAGTTTAACATGAATAGGTGTTGAGACCCACAGTAAAGTAATTCATGCATGCATTTTCTGCATGCATCTTTCTTTCATTGCAAAAGTACACTGAATTTGTGAGTAAAAAAAATGAGTTCCAATAAACTTCGTATATTAAAGTGACTGTCTTTTCGTTCCTCATGCACACGTGCGCACACACATGGAGTCTCTCCCTAACTTCTTTTGGGCTGTAAAGGCTGAATTTGTGTTTTAGCTTTTCAAGTGCCGCATTTCAGGTGCAAATTAATTTAAAAGAAGGGCTTGTAATTCCAAATGTTTATTTTCCATTGGATCACTGATATGAAGTTGCTGACTGTACATTTTATCATCTCCATACATCTTATACTTTTGTGATTTTGTCTTTTGATCGCTATACTGTTTTTAAATGGGGTTTTAATGACTTTACTTTTGGGAGGGATCTGTCAGCGTTTTCTGTGCTGTTGAATGTCTTGTACCAGCTCAGTTGCATGCTTTGAGTTGGTAATTTGCTTGTATATGGTAGTTTCACAAAGCACATACAATTAGTTCAGCAGAAGCACTACCTGGGATTCATCTGGGAGATTATGAGGAAGTAATATGGTATTCAGAGGTTTGCAAAGTTTTAGCTGTGTGAGATTGCTGCTGCTCTAATGACCTTGTAGGTCTGAGTTTGACAGGTGGATGAGGGAGTGTTCTCAAATCAAGTTATCTTTTTGATGGTGACTCAAATCAAGAGCTTCCAGCTATCTTCCACAATGTCCCAAAGGTTCTGTAGTCTCTTTCCTCCAGTTGAAGAAAACAAAAAAAGGTATTGTCTCCCTGCTTTAGAAAATATGCCCATACTCATTTCTGTAATAAGGCTAGATTTCTTAGCCCGTGTTTTTTCAGCTTCGGTTTTGCCTCTATTAGGTTTGTCAGTTTAGTTCAGACCTTCAGGTACAGCATCTAAAGGTGTATAAAGCTAGTGGGGGGAAATGAGGGGCTCTTCACTTTCTGAGTGTTAAAGTGATACTGAATTTTTACATTAGGTGCTAGTTAACTTTTTTTAATGGAAATAAATACTGTGTAGTCACTGAGAGGATTGCTGGGGGAGTGACATAGCGAACAATTTTACTAGATAGTGGTGGAAAAAGTGCTTCTTTGTTTAACTTAGATATTCTTGTACCAGCTTGCCAGAATATTAAACTGATAAGGGCTCATATCCATGAAATTTGGTATGTTCAAAATAAAATGGTCTTTGAAAGAATATACTGTATCATCAACCATGACATCAAGTGCCGTGCTTCCTTTGCTTCCTATCTGACTAGATTTTCTTTTTTTATTATTCCAGGTCTGCTCACATTTTTCTTCCATTTTCTTTGGTTTGAGTTTTCCTTGCTTCAGTTTTCAGTTGTTTGTTCAAGTTATATTTTTCTACTTTCCCCATCACCAACCCTAGGGAGATATTTATTTGCCATAAACAAATTATCTTTAGGTCTTCTTTTTGATAAAACTTAAGTTGATTGATTTGTTTAGCTTGAAAGTTGTAACTGTTTTAATTTTTTGGCTGTCTTCTGCACTATCTCCAGTTTCCCAGGAAAATGTGCAGCCCAGGCCATGTATGATATTCTTCTCACCCACATCACAAACATACAAAACCCAATTCTTGCAAATCCACAAATCTAATTAGACTTGTTTCCCTTGACATCATCTGAGGACTTCATACTCTATTGCCTTTTTTGTCAGACCTCACCAGTCCTTCTCAAGACTTCTAGCTCTTTGGGGTACCAGTTTCTGTTTTGCTAGTACAGGTAGTACCTAGTTCCTGGATGTATCCATTTATACTTGACTGTTTTAAAAATAATTTTGTATGAATAGTACTCCTTATTAAGTTCTTTTTATATTTTTCTACTGTTTCAGCATTCTTCCCCAGAGTTTCTAAAGTACATCAGTAATGATTTATACTTGTATAAATAAAATGTTTTATCATGTAGAGCTGAAGTAGACAAAGTCCACTGAAGAGTGGTGTCTGGCAGCTACTATGGCAGTATTATACAATCATTTTCTCAAAGGAATTTATAGCTTCATTTCTTTCTAAATTGGTGGAAAAGGCTGAAATGACTGCAGGGTTTTTTTCCCATCTTTCATAACACTTATTAGTGCATAAATCGTGCAGTATCACTTGTATTATTTTCTGTTTCTTCTAGGAGGTTTTGTGGTTGTACAGCAGAACGCGTAGGTCTGCAAAGCCTATACAGTCAAATAATGCTTATGTTGGCAAGACTCATCTTTTGGCAGTTAGCTGTGAATCAGAATACTTCATAAAGAAGAGAGTGGTTCGGGTAGTAGGCATGCCTGAAATGTAACAAACGTGGTAATTGTTAATGAACTTTCTCTGTGATCTGAGCAATTGTTAGATCTCTTGATAGCAGAGCTGGTTAACATCGAAGTATGGCTGTTGCTGGTGGCAGGCAGGACTGGATGTAGGCAAACATCAGCAGTCACAGAGACAGTTTTATTATGCCCCCTTTACACAGTTCCAACAATTGAAGGTTTTCCAGTCTGTGCTGACGTGACTTTAGATCTGTTGTATATGGCATGTATTGGCTATATAAATATTATTCTGTCTAAATATTATTCTGTTGTTGCATGCTGGTTTGAGGCATGCATGCAGAAGCTAAGCCTTTCCTTATTTTATTTAAAAACAACTTTCCATTTTTTGAAAAATATAGTAAATATGAAACTTTTTGTAGGTTCGCATTTTCATATGGAAAACTATGTGAACGTGAAACTGAGTATCACATTTTCTAGCCAGAAATGCAGGAATAAATGAAACGTCTTGAAATCAGGTTTAAATTGACTAGTCAGTACCATGGTTCAGCTCTTGTATGTTAACTACTGTGTTAATTGCTGTGAAAAAAAATTATAAAACAAAGGAATTCTTTGCTCTCAGCTGAAGAGAGAAAGTGGTATTAGAGGACCTAACTGATGGTAGAAATGAAATATGATGGAGAAATTGTTATAGAGGTTACAGAATCATTGTGTTAGATGTATCTTCTAAATTCAAATTCAGTACCAGACACTTGTTTTCCAAAATCATGATCTCCACTTCATTTTCTCCACTCTCTTGAATCTTAAATGAAATCTCTTTTTTAACCTGTTTTTAATGTGTTAACAATCAGTTTATAAAACTATCAATCAGTCAAGGCCATTGGAACACAATTAGTAGTAATGCTTCAGGAAAGCAATTATGTGGTTGATGTGTCAAGAAGTTGATGCAAGAGAGTGATAACACAAGCTTGATGTGGTATTTTACAGAACAAATAAATGTGATTCTTTACAGAATAACTATAAACTTTGTTTACAATTTTTGTTTTACTCAAAGTGTAAATTATGAAAAAATATAGAAATCTGTGTTTAAAAATGAGCAGGTGTAATTGAAAATAAGACGAACTTAATTTTGTTGTGGTATAGGCCAATCAGATACAGACTGCTGGGAACATTTGAAGTCTTTTGAATTTGAATCTTGGATGTATTTATTTGTATACAGAAAGAAGGATGTTTTGTATACTGTACTAGTGTAAATATGCTATACCAATAATTTTGCAATAAGATACTGCCCAGTCTCTTGTAAGTGGATTTAAGAGTTCTTATCATGAGATAAAGTAATTAAACAAAAAAACCCCAACCAAACAAAAAAAACAACAAAGAAACAAAGAGCTGTGGACTGTGCACTGTAACTTACCAGAATAATATGTTATACACAAGATCAGTATTACATGGAAAAATAGTTTTCTTTTAATTTCTAAACTGTCAATTTGTTCATTTATTCCATCAGCTGAATAATATGAGTAAAAAATGTATGCATCGCTTGTATGTATAATCCAAATTGTTACTGAATTGAAGTTAATGAAATGAAGATACTTTTATATTACACTAGGTAAGTGATATTGTAAATCACAGTTAAAACAGTTACAGTTATAAGCAAAGCATTGCTTTGATGTTAGCCAAATAAATTTGTGCTATGTTCTTGAGATTCTTAATTCTTAATTAAATAGCACAGTATGCAGAGCTAGTGATTTTAAATGTAACTAAAACATTTAAAGAGCACACTGAAAAATGTTTTGGCAAAGTCAACCAAGGAGCATAGTTTTGTTTGGCATCTTGCATTTCTGCCATGGCTCGTCCCCTTGGTGTACATGAACCCTAAATTTCTGTAGGATGTATCTGACACTACTTATCTACTTTCTGACAGGCTGTCATTCTAGTTTTCCCCCTCCCCTTGTGTTAGGATTGTTAAACCCTAAAATCTTAACCTTTTAATGGAACTAGAATCCCAAGAAGGAATTATTTTGATAATCCTGACGGGGTTGCTGAGTTACAGGCAGCTAGCAGTTAACAAAAGACCTTGAATTTGTTGTCTTCTGTGTTTGGGGCTTTGGGTGTGTTTTCTTTTAATGTTGAAACTCCACCTAGGAACCTTTTAATTTTCACACATCTGATTTGTGGGGTTGGAAGCCCATGGTACTTTACTTGAAAACTGCTGGTGCCTCCTAGAAAGCCGTAAGATAGCAGTGTAAAAATTAAACATTTTCAAGGAAGCAACTGTGTTGATTGCGGTGATCTGTAGTACATCTTTCCTTGTATGGTCCAGTGGAAATTCTGTGCTAGTAGCTAGAGAATTTTAAGCAGATCTGTCCTTAACATTCTGAATTTCCAGAATTCACATGGCTCAGAGTTATTGATTATAACTGCCTGATTGGGTTTTTTTTTTGGGTTGTGTTTTGGTTTTTTTCGTAACTGATAGCCTTTCCTGAAAATCCACACACAACACACTGCCCCTCCCCTTCTTCCTCCCCAAGGGGAGGAATGAATTAGTCAGAACTCTGGGTAATTCTGTTTTGCCAAGAAAGGAAACACGTGCTTTGATTAACTATTCAGAAAAGATTTTGTTGACAGGATAGCAACACTGAATGTGGTGTCAGAGTTCGGAAAGACTCCAGTTTGTATGAAAGATGAGGGTAAGATATTATTTTTATGTAAGAAAAGCTAAGCAATTTTCCATCTGGTACGTGCAAGACTTTGTAAGTTTTAGATAGTTTACTTGAGAGTCACGTGTGAGAACTGACTAATGTTTGTATTGTACTTGGAAAATTGGAGATTTTTTTACATTGTTTTTAATCGTTAACTCCATGCAACTAATTGCTTTCATCTCTATACGTCTAGTGACTTGAATTGACAGTTTTGTAAGACACTATTTCTATTGTAGACTACACAGGGCTTCCACATTTCATAGTGGTGTCGTGGCTTTTAGTGATACAATTACACTTTTTTATTTTTTTGTTGCAGAGGGACATTACCTAATGAAAACATACTGTATGGGTGAAAGAGTACCTAATGCCAACAAAGAAGGAAATATATAAAAGCTGTATTTCCTTAGCTGCTTCAGGGTATATGAAGTAATGTGGCTTGTCTGGATGTAGTGCTCTAAAATCATAATGAGGACCGGAAGAAACTACTATGCAAATCATTCTTTTTTTTTAAGGCTTGAGGTAGATGTTTGAGGAATGAACTTCTGCTATGTTACAGCCTTTTGTGATGTTACTTGACAGTCTATATAGCATGATGAGACTCCTTTATTTGGCCTTACATACTAAATAAATACTTGCCAAGAGATAGTCATGTTGTTGACTTTGCAATGGTCCAGACAATTTATTTAATAGCTCATGCTGGAGAAGCAAAGTGGAGAACAGTTCTGCGTTATTTTGTCTGAGTCACTGTCTCGTCTCCTAATTAATCATTGATTGATTTGATGGCATGGTTAGTGACTGCAGAAATCCAGGGGAGGGTTTTTAGTGCCTGTTGTGAACAGCTTTTCTGATTGTACTTGTGTTGAAAATAAATTTTTCAGAAGTTTTCACTATTGTTGACGTATCTAGGCTTCATCAGAAGACTTTGATTCCACCCATCCCACCCACTAAGCTCCACCTCCAACCCCCGTCTTTTGGTTTTCATTGTTTCTGGAAAAAACACTTAAATATTGCAGTTACCATTCCCTTGAAAAGTCCCTGCAATTAATAGTGCTGGTAAGAATTACCTGAAAAGAGATGTTTCTGGCTTCTCTGCTTTTGTCAGACTTTTGTGGGCAATTTTCAAGACTCTAATAAGGGGATTTGCTCTATTTGTGTAGTCATTGAACTTTTTCAAGTGTAGCAATATTCTGTCACAAGTGCATAATTCTTCAGGGGGAGAAAAAAGAAAAAGAAAAAAAAGCGTAACTCCGTTTCTTGAAAAATAGATATGATCTATATAAGGTGCAAGGTCCTGCACCTGGGTCAGGGCAATCCCAACCACAAATACAGGCTGGACAGAGAATGGATTGAGAGCAGCCCTGAGGAGAAGGGCATGGGGATGTTGGCTAATGAGAAGCTCAACGTGAGCTGGCAATGCGCGCTTGCAGCCCAGAAAGCCAGTCGCACCCTGGGCTGCATCAAAAGAAGTGTGGCCAGCAGCTCAAGGGAGGTGATTCTGCCCCTCTACTCTGCTCTGGTGAGACCCCAGCTGGAGTACTGTGTGCAGCTCTGGAGTCCTCAGCATAAGGACAGGGACCTGTTGGAGTGGGTCCAGAGGAGGGCCACAAAGATGATCAAAGGGCTGGAGCACCTCTCCTACGAAGACAGGCTGAGGGCGTTGGGGTTATTCAGCCTGGAGAAGAGAAGGCTCTGGGGACACCTTATAGCAGCCTTCTAGTACCTGAAGGGGACCTACAAGAAAGCTGGGGAGGGGCTGTTTGCAAGGGCATGTAGTGATAGGACGAAGGGTAATGGCTTCAAACTGGAACAGGGTAGATTTAGATTAGTTATCAGGAAGGAGTTTTTCACTATGAGGGTGGTGAGACACAGGAAGAGGTTGCCCAGAGAAGCTGTGGAGTCGCCGTCCTTGGAATTGTTCAAGGCCAGGCTGGATGGGGCTTCGAGTGACCTGGCCTAGTGGTTGGTGTCCCTGCCTATGGCAGGGAGGTTGGAACTAGCTGGTGTTTAAGGTCCCTTCCAACCTAAACCATTCCATGATTCTGTGGTTCTATGATGTGTCGTTGAGCACTGGCAGTGAAAGGTACAAGTTGGCATTTGGAATTATAAATGCTGAAGTATGAGGAATAGATGAGTGCACAGTTTACTTTTGATACACAGGAAGATAGCAAAGAGGATTTTTTGGATTTTTTTTTGTTTGTTTGTTAATGCCAACATTTCTGATTTGTGGGGAGAATTCCAAGGTCATGTTTCTTGCTTAATTAAAGTTTCAGAATGGCAATGTTATGATCTGGATTTAAATATCTGTGGGTGTTTTTTGTTTTGTTTGAGAGACGGGGTGGTGGTGTATGTAATGTATTTGGTGAAATACGGCAGCTTAACATTCAAGAGTATTACTTATTACTTGGAAATTTTTTCTTGTTCAGTGTGCTACTTAATTGGGATTGTTAATAGTTAGGGGAAATGTATTAGTGAGACTAGGTAAATATTCAGCATTGCCTTGAATAGTGAATTTAGCTTCCTGAAATAGGCTTGTATTTCACATGCATTACACTGTAATTGATATGAAATTATTTGGGATGCAGACACCACACAGCCCTAAAAGCGTAAGTATGTTGTTACTAATTTATAGACAACTGATCTGTTATCCCACTTCACACACCAAATGAGAACCATGTTTGATTGCATGGGATAGATTTCTTTCTAACTCCATAAAATGGAGTTAATTTGATATTTGTCAAAACTCTGAAGGACCAAATATGTCTTACTGCACCATAAATTTCCAACATCTAGATTTACAGCCAGTCCTTCAGTGACTAATCCCTTCAGGGTTATTCTTTTGGGGTTTTTATTTAGTTTTGGTTTCTCTCTGGTTACTTTACATAACGTTTTCCGTTCCTGTAGTTTCCTGTAAGTCTATGACTTCTTTTCATAGAAAACCATGTGTTAGGACCTGTAGTTCTGGTATATTTTGGCAAGCCTTAGTTTAAACAAGTGTCAGATTAGCCTGTAGATTTCAGCAGTTTCATGTGACATCTGCACAATAGACCTCTTGTTCTTAGCCTTCGTATTGGCTCCCTACAGAGACAAACCCCATTTTGTAATTAATTTAAGCTACTTGTTATTTAAGACTGAATTACATTTTATTCCACAAGCTGATGCAGTTTTACATGTGGAGTTGATTAGTTGTTTCTAACTGATTGTCTTACATGCACTTTAGATGTGATGAAAGAAATTCGGGTCTGTCCCCTTCAGTAGTTATCTGGATGTTGTTCTGAACGGGAAGAAACAAGGAATTTATTTTTTTTTTTTCCTCCTGGTTTCTTGTGTGAATTTCAATGATTTCATTCTAAGTCTTTGGGCAGGGTTGTGGGTACTTTGCCTTTTCCCAGAATTCTTTTGTCTCTTAACATCATTTTAAGTTACTTTTGTTGTCTTTAACTGTTATTTTTACAATATTTTTTGCCGCCTTCCCCCAAAGTGTCTTGCTATGATGTAAACATAATATGACCTACTGTGACTTTCACACTGTAATTTTCATCCTAGTCTCTGACCTCTAGACCTGTATCCCTTCTGTCTTCAAAATATATTTGTCAGTGTGTGATGTCAAGTCTTAGACATTCAACTTGTTTTCCAAATTGTAGCACTAGCATTGCGTGGATGCATTACACTGCAGCGTAGTACAATGCTGTGGCATCTGTCTTATGGTAGGCTGTACTTTAACTTAAAATTCTGGTGCTACTGAAGAGTCAATGCTCAAATGGTTTCCATTGTTTCTGATTAAGTAGGATTGCTTGTCAATTCTCATTAAAACAATCCTGAATTGCTCAGGGGAAAAAATATTTTTCAGTATTGTTTAATTAACGACGAGTGTTTGATTTTGTTTTCAACTGAGCTTCTAAAATACAAATGTCAGGTGGTTGTCCTAGTCATGATGACTTTCTTAGTATTGCTTTACTTCTTATTTTTCATTGGTCTAAAATGTTAAAATCAATGCCTAGATCTGTTTTTGGAAAAGGTAAAGAAAGAAGTAATGTACTGTTGTTAGCTGTTACTAAACTGAGAGGCTAAGAAGCCATTGTATTAATTGCCATATGGGGAAAATCTTGTAATCTAGCAGTGAAGTATAGGATAGCAGGTGAACACGTTCTGCACTCAGAGAACATAAAGGAAGAATGAGAATATAAACTGGCAAAAACAGTCTGCAAGTTATGATTGCAATGCCGTTGACAGTGATAGAACAGTGCAGTGAATAGCTGGAGAACATGTGCGAATCCGCTACTTTTAATCTACAATGTTTATTTAAAAAAAAGATTGATTCTTTTTGAAAACTCCCTATACATGTTTGCTTCTCTGTTCTTTGTTTAGGTATCATGCCAGTGTATCATAACATGTTTGCACTCATGAGTGAAGCAGAGAGAATGTGGTATCCTCCAAATCACATCTTCCATGTAGATGAAGCAACCAGACTCATCCTAATTTACCGAATAAGGTAATCTAAATCAAATGTTATGCACTTTCCATGGTAAAACAGAACTATGTGAGAAAACAGAACCAATAAGATACTTGGTTGATCCATAGTTTCTCTAAGAAGTAATGGACAGATTGTTGGCGGTATCTGCATAAGAGATAGATAAAAGAATCAAAATTATTGGAGTAGGTTTGAATAATATAATTTATCAGTTTATATACTATACTATACTATATATACTATAGTTTATATACTATATGTTTGCCACACCAGATTCAAGAAACAAACAATAAAAAAAACATAACAGAAGTAAAAATAATATTGTTCTTAATAATGATACATCTCATCTCCTTTACGTTTCCCTGTTTGAAATCAATGGCAGTTCTGAAATGTAATTATCCTGTGCAGTGAGACAGGTGTCTGCAATGGAACCATTTTTCTGATGGAACCTGATTTTTGAATGTGGACGTCTAAAGCTACAGTCACAGTTTTCCTTGTGTAAAAGATTTTGTTTCTTTACATTGCATAATGTGGCCTGAGTGTTTTTTTAGGAACTGTCTCAAAGGAAAATGGAAGACAGTAATACAAAATTCGCTATATTCTGATTAGTGAGGGTAACTTTGCAGAGCTCCTCATTCCTACCAGTACATCTTATCACCCTGCTTAGATGTTGTAGTACTTTAAGACACCGAGAACTGAATGCAAAGTCTTCCATTGACTAATGGGGCTTCATATTGGTCGTCAAAACCAGCCAGCACTAGTTACATGCATGCCTATGAAAGCGATAATGTCTGGCATTGGTAAGCGAAAGTATCTGTTTATTGATGTTTGCTTAAATATTTCCTAACAGGTTTTATTTTCCTCACTGGTATTGCAATGGCACCAGCAGAGCATATCGGTATGGCATTATTCGAGGTGCAGAAAGCCCTGTTCTTGATGATGTTGTCATGTCTTACCTATTTGCACAGGTATGATTTGCTTGATTATTTTTTAATGCATATTGGTAAAGGTTGTTAATATTTGTTCACTTTCACATCTTCTGATGGTAACTGTGTAGGCTCTTTTGACAACTTGAAGCCCACTCAAGATGAAAATTAAATTCCATGTCATGTTGTGTATTTGGAGAGATGAAGCTCAAATGGCAGTTGTGGGGAGAGCAGGGAGAATATGTAGCTCCTTTCTCATGCCACTACCATGTGGAAGTCTTCCAGTGTGACTTTCATTTTGGACTGACGCAATGTAGACCAACATCCTCCCCATATGGACCTTTTTGAGATTTGAAATGAAAATATTTTGAAAACAGTGTTTCTAAGCATGATGGTTACTGGTATACATTGTGAACATGTGCAGCTTTTTGCAGATGAAAGGGCTTAATTTGGAAGAATGCAGACTTCAAAAACAAACAAACAAAATCCCGAAACAAAGACCCAAAAAACCAAACCCAAAAAAACAAAGAAAAAAACCAAACAACATCCCACAAAACCTTTATTGATGAGCAGCAGTGCTACAGCTTTTATTTGGTTTCTTGCATTCTTCTTTCTCAGTGGCGAGATGATTTTTTGGATGGATGGATACAGATGCCTGTAACTCACGAAACACAAGAAGAATGCCTTGGAATGGCTGTTCTGGATATGATGAGAGTGGCCAAAGAAAAGGACCAAACCCCACTGGCTATTTACAATTCAGTCAGGTGACTCCATACTTACCATAACTGTCACACCTATCTGATAACTAAAAATAGTATTTTTGCACATCAGCATCTGGTAGGAGATGTGCAGCTGTTGGCCATTGATTTATTCTTGTGTAGTGATTCCATAAACTTACCTATAGTGTAAACTAGAAATTAATAGAAAGCTTGTGTCATGATGGCCATTTGTGGTTTTGGGTACATGGATTTGGCTCTCTTAATGACAGTTAAGGCAGCAACTACTCATGTGGGAAAGGATGTAAGCAATAATTTGAGTTGGGAGAAATCTCTGGAAGTCACCAGACCCACCAACTGTTCAGATCAGGGCCAACTTCAAAGTTAGATGAAGTTACTCGGGGCCTCGTCCCGACAAGTTCTGCAAATGCCCAGGGATGAAGATTCCACCATATTTCTGGCAGCTTTGTCCTGCGTATGATCACCCTCATTGAGGAAGATTTTTCTCTGTATCTAATCAGTCTCCTATGTGATACTGATTATCCTGTTTCCTCTTGTCCTTCCACTGTGCATGTCTGAGTCTAATTCATCCTTCTCCATAATCATCTGTTAGCTGAAGACTTAGTAAAACATGCTACCTGAGCCTTCTTTTCTCCAGGCTGAACAAATCAAGCTCCCTTACACCTCTTCTGTCACGTCATGTGCTCCAGGCTCTTTACCATCTTGGGCAGATCTCTGCTAAAGTTTATCAATTCCCTTTGATTTATCAACCTAATCGGTTTCCACTCCAGCTGAGTTAATTCTGTTCCTGCTTTGTACTTAATGCTTGATGTTTGTGTTTTAATGAAACCTGGCAGGAGGAATAAAAAACAGAATGAGACAACAAATTGACCAGCTCATTGCAGGTGACAAACTACTCTCTTGCCCCCTGATATAGAATATGGACTGTGATATAGAGACTTCAGTGAGAACCAACCACATTTATTCTATTATTTATTCTACCACCTATATTTTTTTAGCCTGGAAGTCCGTCCTCTATTCATGTAGCTGGCTCTGTCTGTGCAGTATCCTCTTTCCAACTTCTACACCAAACAAAGCAACTGTGTAACTTCTGCTGCCTTACCTCAAAACATCAGTAATGACTAGAACAGACGTGTCTGGATTTATGGAAAATGAATTATGTAATATATGTTGAAACAGAGTGAGGGGAAACAATGGAAGAAGAGACAGGGCTGTATTTGAAAGAATATACTACAGATGGAAGAAAAGATCCTTGTTATCCTACAGTTTAAAGAAAAAGGTTACACTTAGAGGAGAAGATATTTTCATGTTGACTTGTTTAGCACAGAACTAATTATCTTTGCTGGATTTAATGGATAAAATTAGTAGGTTTTTTGCTGCTTATGTATTCACAGCTACAAAATGTTTTTGCCTAAATGCGTGAGAGCAAAAATCCAAGACTACCACATTTTGACGCGAAAAAGAATAAGGTACAGGTTCCGCAAATTTATACAACAGTTTGGCCAATGCAAAGCTACTGCCAGAAACTTGAAACTTAAGTATCTTATAAATCTGGAAACCCTTCAGTCTGCCTTCTATTCAGAGGTTTTTGAAGTAAAAGAACCTGGTGGAGATCCTTCTGGAGAGGAAAGTTTTGCAACCATTGTAATAACTGGAAATGGTGGAATTCAGTGCTCAAGAGGAAAACTTAAGGACTGTGAGACGCTGGCAGAGCAGGTAATTTCTTTTATTATTGTAATAGTTATGCAGTTTTTCATGTAACAGAGTGATTAGCTTTTGTTAGAAGTTCTGATTTACTCCAGGTAAATTTGGGAAGTAAATTTTACTTGACAGTGACGATACAACTTCTGTATGGCTGAGGCTTACAGAAATGTATTGACTTAAACAGTACACAATTTTAAAAATAGTTTTTGTTTGAATTATTAGAAGAAAGTCAATACTTGAACACGTAGTACTTCTGTGCTTGCAAATGAAAAATTCAGTGTTGAACTTCCATTACTGTAAAAAAATCAATGTGAAAAAGCAACGACCCTGGTCTCAGGTATAGGTAAAATGCACAAATTTCTCAAATTCTCTTTGAAAGCAGGGTTTTAAGGACTCAAAAAAACCAGGAAATAGGAATTTACCTTTTCCTATTTCCTGCTGCGGTTAGACTCCTACCAGTGCATAAGCTAGCAAATTTAAAGTGTCATTTCTGTGACTGCAGAGTCCATGTACTCTTTCTTATGGAATTAGATGTTAAATGGTTACAATAAGAGCTAATAAAAGAGCTATTAATCATGTGCTATTGCATTTTTATTTATCAGTATTATATCTTTTGTGTGTGATTTCCCAGCATGACTATTGATTTTGTCAAATTTGTCAAAATCTGTTACAAGCTCATAGCAGCATACATTGAGAGTGTGTGAATTTTCTCAAGGTAAAATTTAAAGGCAAAGTGCAGCACATGTTATGTTTTCCAGCATAATTCCATCCATTAGTTTAGTAGTTTTGATGCATAATACATAGCAATCAAGACCAAATTACATAAGCTTGTATTTTTACGATGTGCTATAATAATTTGTAAAAATGCTATTTTTTTTGGTAATACTTAACACAAAAAAAATCTAATTACATACCTGGATTTTTTAAGTGTGCTTTTCTTAGAATATCTGTAAGTTGGCATTAGGTTGGGTTACCTTATTCATAGTTGTTATGTCTCAGCCCTCTGCCTTTCCCAAGTTGCCTGTAAGTCCGGTTGCTATGGCAGGAGCTAACATGAATGTCAGATTTTGCAACTTCTAGTTTTAGGTGAACAAAATTTATGCATATTATGCTGTTTGGGGCTGGCAACCAAGCCTTTAGTAAGAGTAGTGTTTGAACTGATCATATTTCCTATAGAGATTGCCAAATTATTTTTTCATAATTACTAATATTATCCGACTTAATGACAGACAAATGGTGTAGGCTGAATATATTTTCACTAGTACAGAAACTGTTTATAAAATTGGTGCTGAAAACTTAGTAAAGGAGTAAGGCTGATTGTACATGCAATCGTAACTCTTGTTTCAACGAACTATACTCATGAATCTTTATTGAGATACTGAATTGAAACAAAATTTTTATTGTTTTGAAGGCAGGAATGACATATGTGGTTGTGAAGAAATTTGTTTTGCCAGTTAACATTTCCAGCAACCAGATGAACTACTGAACTGAAGTCCCAGAGCTTTAGGGACTTCAGTGCATTTGAGCTGATTTATTCTATCTGATAGCCACTGAGTCTTACAGCCTTGATTTATACCTGTTTATGTATTGGGATATGCTTGCAGCCATATAGGTGGGGTAATCTGACTTGAATAAAATGAATTTGCTTTGGAAGAATAATTTTAGATAGATAAATCTACCTTTATTTAAGGATGTTACTTAGCATCCGAAGTTCAACTGTAAACAAAACAAAGTATTATTTGTATGACATTGTAGTTTGACTTGTGAAAGACTGAAGGAAGTGGTACAGAATATCATAGTATCAAAAACTGCCTGAACTTGCATCAAAGGAAAATGTGTCTTGGATTTCCCATGTAACTAGGATCGGTGCTTCAACTTACGTCGTCTTTGAATGACCATGGCTGAGGGGAGAACCCTCTCTTAGACCCTTTCTCCATTCATACGACATCCATCTCTTTTGTAGCAAATTTTGCAGCTTATATCGCTCTGAATGAAGCCATGACATTTTGGATTGTTAACAGGCCTTCTAAACCTCTTTAATCAGGATGCTAATAATAAGTTCTCAAAAAAAAAAAAAAAAAATTCCCGGAAAAACATCAACCAAAAAAACCCACTAAACCCCAAAAGATTAATCAAAATGTTCATTGTTAATCCTCACAAAATACTATAGGGCAAAGAAATATCTACAGTAAAAAAATAAAAACCCAACGCATATATGGGTATTTCCATTCATGGTTCGTGACTCTTTATGCATTTTTTAATTAGTGTTCCTAGTGATGGTCCCATAAACTCCTTTCTTTATTTGTAATGGCATATTTAAGGTTTTATGATACTCTTTGTTGCTAGCTTAGAAGTTCAGAGTTGTAGGAATTCTAATGCTGCAAGTGGGGTTTTTTTGTTGCTACTTGTGTTATTATATAACCGATATTTATTGCAGGATTTACAAACATACTGTGATTTTCCTGATATCATTGATGTCAGCATTAAACAAGCAAGCCAAGAAGGCTCCAGTGAGAGAAGAATTGTCACCATTCACAAACAAGACAGCAAGAATCTGGTCTGTTTACTTTGCTTGCTGTTTTTTCAAATAGGTGTTGCTTTGCGCACTGTGTGATTGCTGTGGTATTTATAGTATTGTATAACCAGTTACCATGTTAATTAAGCATGAGGTAAAACTAAATGCATTTCAGCAATATAAGTGGTATATCTAAAGGTCTTTTGCATTCAAAGCTCTGTGCGCAGTCTGAAATAGAAATAGACGTTTCAGCTGAGGATAATTTCTGATAAGTAGATTGGTTCTTTTTTTTTTTTATTGGAGTCTTAAACTTGAGTCTGTGCTTTTAGCTATTGATCATACTGTTTCTGTGTTGTCATGGTAAGCTGTCTGCCAGTGACCAACATATTGGAAAAGACTTCAAAATGCTTCAAAGGAATGATGATACACAGAAAATGAATACTGGGACAAAATTTATGTCATTGCTTTTACGGTTTAAAATTTTTTGAAGAAGATCTTAAGAAAGTATTTTGTATGTGAATGTAAAAAGTTGTTTCAGTTCGAACTCCAGCATTGCACTTGAGTCAGGCTTTCCAGCAGGTGTAACTGTCACACTGTTGTGTGGTGGGTTGACCTTGGCTGGACACCAGGTGTCCACCAGGCCACTCTGTTATCCCCTTCTCAGCCAGACAGGGGGAGGAGAATACGACAAAATGCTCATGGATTGAGACAAGGACAGGGAGAGACCACTCATCAGTTAACATCATGGGCAAAACAGACTTGACTTGGGGAAATTAATTTAATTTATTGCCAAATAAGAGTAGGGTAATGAGAAATAAAACAAAATCTTAAAAACACCCTTCCCACACCCCTCCCTTCTTTCTGGGCTCACCTTCACTCCCGATTTCTCTACCTCCTCTCCTACCAGCAGCACAGGGGGACAGGGAATGGGAGTTGCAGTCAGTTCATCACATGTCTCTGCTGCTCCTTCCTCCTCACACTCTTCCCCTGCCACAACCTGCGCTCCTCTCTCCAAGGGCTCACAGATCCTGCCAGGAGCCTGCTCCAGCAGAGGCTCTCCATTTGGTCACAGCCTCCTTCGGGCATCCACCTGCTCTGGCATGGGGTCTTCCATGGGCTGCAGGTGGATATCTGCTCCACCATTAACGTCCATGGGCTGCAGGGGCAGAGCCTGCCTCACCATGGTCTTCACCACAGGCTGCAGGGGAATCTCTGCTCCAGCACCTGGAGCACCTCCTCCCCTTCCTTCTTCGCTGGCCCTGGTGCTGCAGAGTTGTTGCTCTCACATAGTTTTAGTCCCCTCCTCCAGCTGCTTTTGCACGCAACGTTTTCGCCTTCTTAAATATGTTACCCCAGAGGCGCTCCCACTGTTGCTGGTGGGCTCAGCCTTGACCAGCAGTAGGTCCATCTTGGAGCCCACTGGCTCTATTGGACATGGGGGAAGCTTCTGACAGCTTCTTACAGAAGCCACCCTGGTAGTTCCCCCACTACCAAAACCTTGCCACGCAAAACTAATACAAGTTGTTTCTTCCTTTATCTCTGTGACTGATCTTTGGGCCTTTAGGGGCTCCTGATCTCAGGCATCTGTGTGACTGGAGAGCTTTCTTCTCTGTATACAAAAAAGGTGTGTACAGATTACATACTTATTTGCTGTAAAAATAATTTTTAAAAATTCCAAAAATATTTCAATAAGCACATTCATTTATCGTGGAATTGCAATTCACATTCGTTTCCTGCATTAATGGGTCAGAATTAATGATCTGTTAAGAATTTGAAATTTTTTCAAGGCTTTTCATTGAAACATAAGAGTAGCTGGTATGTCTGTGGTGTGCATCTATGATACTGAGAGCCTAATAATATTTCAGATTGGTGGAGGAGACTTCCTTAATCTCGAGCCATTAAAATTCTCTTTAAAAATTCTCAATAGCAGTAGTTAGGTATTAACTGCATATGCTTCTGAGGGTAAAAGTGACTTTCTAAGAGCTTGTCTAAAAAAGCTACTGAAGAGTAAGGCAGAGTTGGAAAAAGTACAGTAGCTGCTGTTTTGCTTATGATTTTTGTGTGGACACTTTACACACCAGAATTAGCTGACGTGTAAATTAGAATTTGTGATTCAACCTGTTACACTGCTAGTAGAAGTCATTATAGAAATGTACTTTATACAATTTTAGGATATAAGGATTGATTAAAATCACTGGATTTCTAGGTTTGTTGGTCGTGTCGGTTTTCTAATCATGTTGAAACAACTGGAAAGATAGTTGTTTCCAGGTCCTCTTTTTTAAAAGAATTTGAAGAACTTCCAAACAAGTTCTTGGCATGTGATCAAAAGAGCCAGCTTTTTTATTGCTGTCTAGCAAAGAACTCGCCAAGGAATCGTGTTCAGCCACCAAGTGTGTCCCCAGTGTCACAGGCAAACTTGCGCAGCACGTAGTAAAGCCTGTTCTCTTGGGCTGTGTGACTGAATGAAATCTATTGTGGCTTTGTAGATAGTAGAGTAACACTTCTCTGTTGAAGTAAAGACAGCCTTTAATGCTGTGATACAACTGTCAAAATGATCAGAATATTTAGGTAATTATATAAAAATAGACAATTTTCCTGTATTGGCAGTAATAAATATGTTGTTACAGATGGATTTAATTTTGCCCTGCTCTTACCTATTAAGCATATTCTGCATAGACCTTTTCCACACCCCGTGTCATTTGACCGCATTATTATTCTTCCCACTTCCATCTGTTGCACCTCTCTTTATAGTAGTTAAAGGTCAGCTTGTATCTATGATCCAGCTCAGGATGCTATTTTTTGCTGACTAAATTTTCAGGCAAGTACTTTACAGAGATTTTTCTTTGCTATTTGAAGGCAGCTCCATAAATCTTTGATAAGTGAAGGCTTTCCTTTATGAAAAAAACCCAACCCACTGTGTAGCTAGTGCAGTAGGTGTCTGCCATGCCTGTTGCCTCTACTCAGTTTTTCCCTTTCAGATGTTCCCTCTTGTCAGCATTCCTCCACTGTTTCATATATTTAAAGGGGGTTTTTTAATGACAGATTGGTTTGGATTGGGTTTAACTTTGAACATTGGAGATTGCTAAGAAGTTTTGGGTGGCACCAAGAAGGTAGAACTATACAAATGGTAGTTGAAAACAGCTGGGATATTTTTAATGTATGCATGTATTTATATCTGTTATACCATTACCATAT
This sequence comes from Stercorarius parasiticus, assembly GCA_013396915.1. NCBI lineage: Eukaryota > Metazoa > Chordata > Aves > Charadriiformes > Stercorariidae > Stercorarius > Stercorarius parasiticus. Next base: position 193,792 of record VWZL01005326.1, on the reverse strand, counting down.
ACAGAAATTTTATGTTGCCTATTGAAAAATTAAATTCTCTCTCTTTCTATCTGCCCCTCTCCCTCTCTCCTTTCCCCTTCCCCCCCCACCTTATTCTCCCCTGGCAATTTAACAGGAGGCTGAATTTCAGTCATTAAGAGAAGCTCTCTCCTTTGTATCATTAATTGATGGATATTACAGATTAACTGCGGATGCCCACCATTATCTCTGTAAAGAAGTAGCACCACCATCAGTCCTTGAAAATATCCAAAGCAACTGCCATGGACCAATTTTGTAAGCAATTTTTTTAGCAATTTAACAAGGTGATATTATTTTTGAAAGATGAGCTTTAGTTGACTGTGAACCATAATGGACATCTTGAAATGTGTATTTACTTTATTTATGTAACATAAAATGCTTTACATTTTCACTCTTATTTTTCACTTTTTGAGCTACTATAAAAAATAAATGGAAAGATTCTGGTTTTAATTTTCTTCCCTTAGAATTCTTTTTTTCTTCAAGTGAAACAGGCAGCAAAGTCATGGTGCTGATTTTACAGAATTATAGTTACTACCATGGCAGCAACATACAGTGTCATAGACAGAGGATCTCATGTTTTCACTGCAGCCTCTAGCAGTTATATTATCTGAGTTGCCATGGGGAAAAAGGCAAATTCAGAAAACACTCTCCTCAATATTTGAACAAGGATTGCAGTAAACTGCTAGCCATAGAAATTGGAGATTTTGTCTGTTTTTGAGGAATATTGTCTACTTGTTTGCTTTCTTTGTTGTGGTTTGTTTTTTTTTTAAAGGAAGACTTTAGTACCTCCATTGAATTCTTTAACTTTTTTTTCATAGTTCATATAGTATTGTTTGCAGAAGCACACATGGGAATTTAGAAATGTTCTGTTAGGCAGAATAAAATGGATATTTGCTTTAGCTACAGAAAGCTTGAAAGCTCTTATATACAAGATATGTTGCATGAAACTAGCGCTGTTTACTCAGCTAATAGAGAGTAGTTCTGTAAATTTCCCAATGACAGGAAGAGGATAGGGCCTATAAACTTCAGAAGAGATGCAAGAAGGAGAGGGATGGAGATCTATATAATTCTAATCACATTTGTTGCACTAATGACTAATGCTATATACTGGCCTTTATTTAGGGCTGTTTAGAAGAAAGTGCAATGAGTCTAGGCATTTTCAAGCCATTCTATTCCTCATTCCCTAAGTTGGATAGAAATAGTCAGTTAGCAAGGCTTGTTAAAGGGGAAATTGGCTCTTGTAGTAACAAACAATGTTTCAACTCCTCCTTCTTGTTAGCCCTTTCCCAAGTTAAACCCACCTTCTTCACCCACGCAAATATTTTCCTTATTTATTAGTCAGTGTTATTACAGCTTCTTCCATAATGGGTGTTGAAACATATCATAAGCCATGGGGAATATACTTGTTTAGGCTGTAGGATTTGTCATCTTATAAATAATTGTGCTGGTTTTAGTATTAAGAATTTCTAATATACTGCTCTCTACATAAGCAACCAGCTTGAATATTGGAAAATAAAGGGGCAACATAAAAGGAAGCTGTAAAAAATTGAGTTTGAATTGTTGTTGTGTTAGATATCTGATATTCCTGGATTTTGAAATTATGCAATATTAAACCTTATCTTTTTACTATAGCATGGACTTTGCTATCAGTAAACTGAAGAAAGCGGGTAATCAGACTGGTTTCTACGTTCTTCGTTGCAGTCCTAAAGATTTTAAAAAATACTTCCTCACCTTTGCTATAGAGGTTTGTATTCTGCCTTAGATAGTACCTGTATAATCTTTATTTCATGATAATAATGATCCTGGGATGTTCAGTAAATGATTCTGGATTTTCTCTTCAGAATGATTGTCTTCTGTGTATATACTGTAGCTACTTCTGTCAGATTGGCCAACTTTCAGGGTCTTGTGAGAAACATCAAAATATTTGTATGGTAAAGAATGACTAATGACACCCATATGCCTAGGAGAACAACACACATAGAGGGAAGAGAGCTTGAGAGTTCTGAGGATGGTGACGTGGCTCTTGGGACTGTAGTAAATGTTTGGGTGGTGGAGCATTTTCATTTTTTTTTTTTTTCTTTTTTTAAGGTTTGGGGGTTTTTATTTGGATTTTTTTCCCTGGGATTTCTGCCCACCCCTGTCCTTGCACCTCCTGAATAGGGCTTGCTTAGACTGAGTATACAGCCCTAGGTGATCTGAGAGTGTCTCTACTTCACAGGTTCTTCTGGGTTTGGGTCCTGTCCCCATGCTCAGTGCTGGACCAGTCAGATTAATTGGCAGCTGTTACATCAGTGCAGATGATCTGCTGGATATCTGGTGTTAGCTAGAATGGGAACCATCCTTGTAATGCCAGTGGTTCTCATGCAGCTAAAGAACCATATGTACCTCTCCTCTGTGGGATTGCAGTTAGTGATAATACTGTACTTTAATATTACTTTTACATAATTGCATGATTTTGTTCCAAGGATGGGCTTCTCTTTAATTAAATTAACAGAACTACCTTTTGGTTTTTAACTAGGGAAGATGATAGTGGGTTTTCCTGCTGGTTTGCAGCAAGCTAGCATGTTCACAAAATACTCTCACAGATATGAGTACATCTCTGAAAATGACAAAATAACGTTGGTGGAGAAGTAAACAGCCATTTTAAGGTCTGTTTCACAGAAATATTGTGTCCAGTCAGTGAAGCGTGTGAGACATGGAATTTTTTAGACGAAGGGATCAGTCCCCAAGCAAGCTTAGAGAGTCAAAGTCTGAGAGTCAAGCTTGTGAGTTGAGCCTGCCACTAACTGACCTAGTCAATTTTTTTTTTCCTCATGTTCTGAGTCTTTCTGGGCAAGCCGATAGAAGGCTTTTGAGATTCAGAATTTGTTGGAACATTTTCTGCAGTGTTGACGTGAAGGACCATGAAAGCACTATTGAGAGCTCCTCTTGTTTAAAAATATTTAATCGGATCTTTTCAAGACTCATTGTAAAAATAATTCAGTGCATATTGAAGATCTGTGCTAGGAACTAATTGCTTAGAACTGTACCGTAGACAGAAAAATAGAAATAGAGCTGAGATCTCCAAATGCTTGCCAAAACAACACGGAGCATGAGCATTTGGTCTATTGCTTCCAATAAAATTTTGTTTTGATGTTAACCCATTTAAGGGTGAAGAAGCTTTCATTACTAGCTCTGAAGGATTTTTCCTAGGATCCATTATCTGTTTTCTCAGCTCCATCTTTTCAGTTTTCGTAACATTTGTTTTTCTTAGCGTCAACATGTTAATTCCAGTGATGGGAGTAGAATCATGTTTTCTCAGAATCAATATTACATAGTGAGAACAAAATAACAAATTATGGTAATATTTTGCTGAAGTATTCCTTCTTTAATTAGTAGAGTGCTATACATTTCAATAAGCTTTCAAGCACTAAATAGTGATCAATTTTATTTTTAACGGAAAAAATCTCTGCAGCGTGAGAATACCACTGATTATAAACACTGCTTAATTACAAAGAATGAGAACGGAGAATATAATCTTAGTGGAACCAAGAGAAGTTTTGGTAATCTTAAGGATCTATTGACCTGTTACCAGACAGAAACTGTCCGTTCCGACAGCATAATTTTCCAGTTCGTCAAATGCTGTCCTCCAAAACCAAAAGGTAAGAGAAAGATGATTTCTAAACAGAAGGGTTTCCAACTTTTAGATTAAAGATTTAAAAATAAGTTAACACTAAATAACACTCAGATAGATAGATACTTATGTTTGTGTGGTTTTTTTTTAATTTCATTGACCTATTTGTTCACCTTGTTAGTCATAGTTTTCAATCCTAGTGCCTACCAAATTTTACTTTGGTATAAGATGGTCTTCCGGAAAGAATCATGGTAGCCAGTTTCATGATTAGAAGCAAAACTGGTTTCTTAATTGCAGTGGATTGTGTGCAGCAGCGTTTCTTTTTCAATCAAGTCTTTGCATGTCTTGAGAAGGAAGGAGCTACTAAATGTATCCTTTCTCACTAAGAATAGTTCCATGAGCAATGGAACCAACAACGCCAGTGAATTTCTTTCATTGTTGACACATTAACTGAATTATGCTGAGGCTGCAGTGTGATTTCAACTTCTTTTTAACGCTGAAAAATACACACAGAGCAGACCTTCTGCCTGAGGAGTGGATTTTTCCTTGAATTTACATTAAAGGTTTTTGCCTAGCTTTTTTATTCGTATCATCTTTCTCCTTTATGAATTCTGATAACGTTTGCCCTTTTTGTCTATTGTAAGTAGTACTACTTACAGTTAGCATTAGTTAGCCTTTGTCTCTATCCAAGTCCCTATTTAAACGAAAACTTAAAAGAACAGACTATTTGATATCACTTTTACCTCTCTTAAATTTGATTGAAATTAGCCAATGGATTCAAAAGCTTAGAAGAAATCTGACAATGACATATGCACATTACAGAGAATAACTTTGTAGCCTTATTTCCATCAAAACCAGAAATGTATATGCATCAGAATTATAAATTATTAAATAAATATAATTGCACATGCATGCACATACATACCCACAAATATGTACCTCTCAGTTTTAGTTTTACTAACAGACCTGCACTACTTTGTGAAGAACCTTTTTTCAAAATCACTCGAAGAATGATTACTCTGGTAAACATAAGGCAGTGAGGATCACTAAAGTGCTGCCAAAGCAAAAATAACGTAAAAGCTTTAAAGAGGCATCAGAAAGATATGGATGTCTTTAA
>VWZL01005326.1:108724-189039 GCA_013396915.1 Stercorarius parasiticus | reverse complement strand
CTTTAACAGTATAATTTCGTAATGTAAAAGAAGAAGGAGATTTACATCCCCTTTTTCCATCCATGATTGTTATTACAAATACCGCAGAATTTAAAATGTGAAAGAGGGCAGGAATATTTTCAGAGTATTTGTCAAAAGTAGTAATTAAGAAACTCAAATTAGCTGAGTGAACCTAAGTGTTCTTGCTGAATTGAAAAAAATCAGACTTTGAATTTGTTTGATGAAATACTGTGTAGCTTTTTGAATAAACTTATCTCAATGTGATACCCTCTTTTTGTTGGATTAACAGCTTGTCATTAATTATATATAATTATATAATTCTGAAATAATATTTCTTTAGTTTTATATTTTACAAATTTACTTTTGTGTTTCTTTTCCCCACCCTCTTTCTTCTCCTAGATAAATCAAATCTCCTAGTCTTCAGAAGCAATAGTGTTTCTGATGTACCTTCGTCACCTACGCTACAGAGGCACAATAATGTCAACCAGATGGTCTTTCACAAAATCCGGAATGAGGACTTGATATTCGTAAGTCCATTAGTTGCTTCTTCCATGCAGATGATTGGTTTAATACACACTAAGCTTTAAAAAACTCAGTATGTGTTTAAAAGAGCTGTTTCTGAGCTAGGAGATTTTGCTGTAATCTTTACTTAGAGCTGTGAGAGAAAAGAATTTTTTTAAAAATTGTCATTAATACAAATAATTTGGGTTTTTTTTTAAATAAGAAGTGTCCTTTTGACTGCAATAGCAGTTGTTTTCTTCATATCTAGGGATGTCCAAATACATCTTAATAGCAGCAATTCCTTCCTCTCTGGTTCTTGCAGCAAATTCTTTTCTGATGTCCTTGAGGAGTCAATCAAAAATGAACAAATATTTAAGCTGTTTATGACATAGTTGCTTCCTTGTCCCCTCAGTCTCATTATAGAGGTGTGCTAACTGTAAAGATTTGTGTATGTACTATTTAGAGCAGTTGTTGTAGAGATCTTTTGCAAAACAGGCAGAGACTTCTGATTTTTTCCCATCTGTATTGTTAATCTCTTTTAGGAGGAGAGTCTTGGACAGGGCACATTTACTAAGATTTTCAAAGGTGTAAGGAAAGAAGTGGGAGACTATGGCCAGCTCCATCAAACTGAAGTTCTTTTAAAGGTGCTGGATAAAGTGCATAGAAACTACTCAGAGGTAGGTGTGGTTGTTGACTACTATATAACGTTTGTCTGTGCTATGCTAAGCATTACTTTTCTTAGAGCAAATGAATACTTGTTATATGGCAGAGGGTTGTATGTTGAACCAAACTCATTCTTGGCCTTGTAATGCTGAGAGGATGGATTTGAGACTGGCTTTGGGAAGTACGCCTATGTAATTTATTTCCCCTCTCCCCACCATCTACCCACTGATTGCGAGAGAACAGTTTCTTTGTACCATGCAACTACCACAGGAGAGATGGAATGGCCACAGAATTGCTTTTACCAGTAAATTCATTATGTACAGATGAGGAACCAACATTTACGGAAAAGTACTTTCTTTTGGTAGACTGTCTTCAATGTTTTGTAGTCATACTGATTCTCCAGTAAAATCAATGTTTCACGTCAAGCCTTTAAAAATCCAAAGCATCTGTGTATGAGAAACACTTGCCATATGTAGAATCATTTGTATTCACTTACACTTTTCACTGTTTGAGTGAAGCTGTGAGGTAACCTGAAATGCCTTTGTGCAAAAACTAATACACTGGTAATGTAATAGAGCCCCAGATTGTGACTGTGAGAATTTAATTTTGAAGACTTTAACAAGATGTGGTAGTGCTTAATATATTAATGTAACTTTATATGGCTGTTTATTGTTCATTTTGATTACATAATTGTATCAAATTCCTAATTAATCTAGCTGTGTTTACAGCAAGCCAAGGGAACTAGTTCATTACCGAACTTTTCAATTACTTAAGACAAATCTATACGAAAATGTAAGCAAAAAAAGAAAAGAGGTTTCAGATGGTTAGTATTCATAAGCAATGCAGGTATACAATTTGGACAATCGAAAGCAATAAAGAAACTATAACCTATATTTTAATTTTAATAAGCTGCGTGATATACTTACATTCTAAAGTTAGATGAAAATCAGTTGTTAAAAGGACGAAGAGTACAGAAGTATAGTAGCCTGAAGGAAAATGTGCTAACTTTGACCTTGTTTTGTTGGGTGAATAATCAGTACACAAGCAAGTGTAGTTGGAGATGCCACTGAAGAGAATAAAAAAATGACTAAAGAAGTAAAAGCATCTGAAACCTTCCAGAGAAGGTTAGGTAAGGTCTCGCAGTAGTGGATGAGTGATATAATACTTCTTGTCTTTTAACTTAATAGTGTGCTATCAAGAAATACATTGGAAAATGAATAGTTCATTATGAAAGAATAAATTGGAAACTTAGTATTCACTGTGTCATGAATTTGTCTGTGGTTTACTTAGTTAACTGACACAGAAGAAAAGATTATTTTTAAAATGGGTAGACAGACCTGCCTGCAGAAAAAGAGATTGCTGCCCTCTCTGGAATGTGAATTACCAGTTATTTAAAAAAACAAAACAAAACAACAATAAAACAAAAAAAACCCAACCAAACAAAAAAAAAACACCCCAAAAACAAAGAAACAAACCAACCCACAAAAACAAGGAAAACCTCGACCTAAACCAACCACCAACCACAAACAATATAAAATATGTTACACAGGATATTTGCAATGAGAAGAAAGTTGAAATGTTTTAAAAAATGTATATGTGTGTTAATAAATTTATTAGAACTCATGTAATGTTTTGGGGGTTTGTTTTCACTGGTATTTGTTCTCTCTCAATCTCTCTCTCCCCTTCCTCAAAGTCTTTCTTTGAGGCAGCAAGTATGATGAGCCAGCTTTCTTACAAACATTTGGTGTTAAATTATGGAGTCTGCGTATGCGGAGAGGAGAGTAAGTAGAAATTATCTTTTTGTACTAATTTCATTCAGCTGTCGTTAGAGTTTGCCATTGGTTCTGGGTAAAAGCAGGGGGAAAAAAAAAACAAACCAAAACAACCTGTTGCACCAGCTGGACAACCAATACATATTCACGTTCCAGTAGTATTAGTCTTGGTGTCTTGAGAACTGGTTAGTATGGTGATAAGGAAGAAAATGGAAAAATTATGTAAATACAGTCAGTATAATAGTAATCTTTGTAAATGACTCACAGTCATGTCTGTTCTATCTGAAAATCTCACTTTTGAAAAGTTCTGCTGAATTTCTGAAATGAGCTTTTGAAATGACAGAAAAATTGCACAATATTGCATCCATATTGTATCAGCTGTGGTTACCTAGAAAGGGAAATGCTTGGCTACCCAATAAAATCTTCATTTACTATGATCAGAAACACAGAAACTGCTACCCTTTCCCTGCCATGTGCTGACTTTGTGAGCACAGGCAGTTTTGGGAAGTCTGGTTTAGAGATCCCGTTCTGAAAGCATGAGGTCCCATTATTTCAACAAAAACATTATGAAATGTTAACAAAGGTAAAACCTTTGCATTGTCTACAGAAGTAGAAGGTATTTTCAGTTCAGCTTACTGCATTGTGACTATGTATTAATAAGGTTTTTTAAGAACGCCTGAAATACATTTATAACATCTTGTAATGAAATGTGAATTTTGGATGATTGTCATATGCTTATGTGCGCTATCCTCAACTATGCGCTGCTGGGTCTCACTTTGGCAGTTTTTCCTCTTCATTCAGTCTTTGGGCAGAAATGTCAGTTTGCCCTAAACCTTTTTTTTTTTTTCTGAGATTACAAATTTGTAGCAAAAGGAGGCATTTTATAGTAATTGTATAAACATATTGTGTAGACAGTTGCCTGCATTAAGAGAGAAGGAATTTGCAAAAGGGAGGGTGGATTCTGTATCAGGATTTGCTTCTCCTAGGAGGCTGGAAAAGGCACAGCACCATGTTTGGCCAAGAACTTGTTACACCAGTTTCTTCACAAAAATGCCTGCAAGTGCTTTTTCTAGTTTATTCATTGTACCACGCACAGGGACTATATATAAAATTTCAGGTAGATCACATGTAAAATTTAAAAAAAAAATTTATCCAAAGATGTTACTTATTTCTCCTTTAGATCACAGTTGCTCTCCATAGATGGTTCTATTTCTGAAGGCAAGAGACTTACTACAGTTTAATAAGAGGCAGTTACTACAAAACAGGAAGAGAGGCTGGTCTTTTTTCTGAGTTACACAATTGATGTACAAATTTGATGCAAGTTACTTCACATAATTGTAAGAAAACAATAAGTTTGCTGTCTATAAAATGAATTTGTTATAAAAATCAGTTTATTTGCTATAACCAAGTATAATACCAGTTTCCGATGTCATTAGAGTCTAAATGAGAAGTGCTGCAATGTGAGCATCTTGCAGCTGAAGGCAAGAGTTCAGTCATGCAATTTGAAATTGTTGTATTGAAACTGATGAAGACTGTGCGTTACTATGAAATGGATGTTGTTTCTTGAGTTATTCGCTGGATGGCTGCATGGAGGCATATGTCATACATATACACCTTTTATTTTTTTTTAGAGCAAATATTAGTCTGTTTTTAAGAAGAGCATCTTTTATCAGCAAATCATCATATTTTTTCATGAAGAATATAGATTTTAAACAGCTATGAAGTGAACGACTTGAATGTTATTTGGCTCACTACATTGATATTGCTGTACACTACTATGCTGTATTAGAAGCTAAGTTATTTATTGTGCCTTTCAAGTGAGGGTGGAAGGATGCTCACTGGATTTGTTAAGGTGGAAACCTGTTCTCTGAAAAACTATTACATCCAGTAATTTTGCATTGAAGAAGAAACCAGGCAAACTTCCATACCCTGAAGAAGTATAAAGAATGTAGAATATTTGTGGCATACTCAGATGTCATACAGCTTCAAATTTATAGTTAGTTCACCAACCAAGATATCAAAGAAAGGGATAAGTAGTACTAGAGTAATGAATCTGTCCTGAAATTCCATTATTTATTCTTGGTTTTAATTGTTACTTTGTTTACCATTTTTAAATCAGACATCCTTGTACAAGAATATGTAAAATTTGGATCCTTGGACACATATTTGAAAAAGAACAAAAATGTCATCAATATCTTGTGGAAGCTTGAAGTAGCCAAACAGTTGGCATTAGCCATGCATTTTCTGGTAAGTAGTTTATTCGCCAGTTTTTTTAACGGCTGAATTCAAGTGTTTCCGGCTAATACATGTAGAATGGCTGAGCTATTACGCTACTACATGAAACTCTGGAGGGTATTTGAAGGTAGGCTAGGCATATAGCAGATAGTTAGTGGACAGACATGGACAGATCTTTGTATCTTGCACAAAGTGCAATTTAATTTCCCATTCTTGTTTAATGCTTTGTGTTTTAGTGTGAAATAAAGACATACTTCCAGTAATAATTTCCACCACCACCACCCCGCCCCTCCCCCTGAGGAATCTAACCTTCCTGGTTTTCCCACCTCAGCTCATGATGCCGGACATAAACTATTTCCTGGTAGTGTTAGTAGTTAACCACTGGGAAGGAAAGCCATTGTACTGTTCAAACTGCTAGTACATTCTTTTTGTGCATTAGATCCCAACATTACAGTCTGTTTGATTCAACATAAAAGCTCTTATTCGAGACAAGGTATGAGATTAGATGAATCTTCACTTTAACAGAACTTAAATGTTCTTGTATTCATTTTAAGTGGATCATACTGATGGATCAGTATTCTTCAGAGTTAACGTACATCAAATAGTTTTAAACTTGAAACTGTAGGTAAATAATTAAAATAAATGAAAATTGGCTAGAAACTGTAACTCTGAGAGGAGCTGATAAAATGTCTGAGATTTGATTACCTTAATCTATGATCATTATTTTCTTTGCTGATGTTTCCCTCATCCTGCAAAATACTGGTTTTTTAATACTTTTTAAATACCTCTTCAACTGTAAGATTTTTTTGACAGTATGTAAAAGATGCCTGTCTACCCATAGGAGGATAAAGGCCTTGTTCATGGGAATGTCTGCGCGAAAAACATCTTACTTATCAGAGAGGAAGACAGGAAGTCTGGAAACCTTCCGTTTATAAAACTAAGTGATCCTGGAATTAGTATCACAGTTTTGCCAAGAGATAGTAAGTCTTCGTGTCAGCTTTCTTGTTTAATGCTTCTTACTTGAAAAATAAGTTTGGGTTGGGTTTTTTTCTGACCACCATCTAAGATACTTCTATTATAGTAAGTTCCTTCATCCATCTGTCACTTCGAAATAATATCTGCAGTCCTAGTCAGCAGTTTCGAGTGTATCTTCTTTATCAGCAAATAGCTACAGGAAATAAAGCCACAGTTCTCCATTGTATGAGGTTTTTTTTCCTGCTATTCTCATTTTCAACTTTTTTTTTTTTCACTGGTGGTGCTGTTAGGATGCTATAATGCACCATGAGTAAGTCTGTTGCATTTACAGGTAGCTGCTGGACTTTGTATCCTATTATTGATCAAGATTAAGATTTAACAGCTTGAAGAAGCTTTCAGAGTTGAAAGTAAAAGCACTTTTGAAAATGCTGCCTGGCAGTTGAAAATCATCTTCAGTGTATTTCTTGGTGAATACTTGAAGCATCACCACTTGATGATGCTAAAAATACTGGACTATCATCTGCCATTGAGGCTGTTATACTGTTTTATAAACAGTAACATTAGTTAAATGAAATGAAAAGTGTGTGCAAGGTTGTTATGCTCATGAAACTGAAGTAACCTTACTATTCTTTATATAGTCTTTTTAATCATTTTGAAAAAATGAACACACTTTATACTTGGTAAATTTATACGTGCTAAAAGAAATAATACATCTAAAAGACTATAACCAATGCAGAGTAATTATTTTCCAATAAACTGTTTAAACTCTCCCTTTTCAAATGAGAAGCCTACATTAATCTTAGGGGTTCTGTTTTTAAGGAGCTCTAAATCTACATCAGTACAATACCATCTTTTAACCTGTTACTACAATTAGTATCAAGTTTCAAAAAATCAAATATTATGAAATTCCTTGTAATGGCACCTTTTGATGTGCTGTAATGTGCCAACCATGAGCAAAGTACTTTTTACTCTTTGCCATATAGTTCCTTTGTTCCAGCTACTAAATCTTGGTAATGTTGGGGGAAATTAAGAAGTCGGAGCAAAAATATGATGTGGAAATGATGTTAAGGAAGCTTTATAACATTAGGCTCATTTTACAATAAAACTTGTGGAACTTGTGGTCCTTCACTCTAATTTATAAATATTATTTTTGTACATATTCTGTAGCTTTTTTTTTTAGGCAGGAACAAAAACTTGGAAGGGTATTAAAAACATTGCAGAATGAAATACCTATGTAAACTAAAGTAACTTCTACTAAATCAAGTACATTATAGAATTTTCTGGTTTTATTATTCATCTTAACATGAAGTTTCCTTTGCGTGATTGCACAGTTCTTCTCGAGAGAATACCATGGGTTCCACCTGAATGTATTGAGAATCCCAAACAACTGAGCCTGGCCACCGACAAATGGAGTTTTGGTACTACTTTGTGGGAAATCTGCAGTGGAGGAGACAAACCTCTGAGTGCACTGGATTCTTCAAGAGTAAGTATTCCTAGGTCTGCAGTCATGAAAGTTCTTTGGATGCTTCTAATTTAAAACATCTGCTGTTGTAAATACATAAGCATGTAAAGTGGTGTGGCCCATGACTACTGTAGGAAAAGGACATTTTTACTCATAATGATCAGAAGTGATAATTTGAGGTTTGGTTTTATGTTGTTTGTTTTGATTTTTATAGGGACAAAGTACAGTCTTGCCTGTATTATCTTATTCATGTTTCTGTTGCTTTGTTGCAACAGTGTACCACTTTAAACAAAAAGTATTCCTAGCAATGTACATGGATTTTGATTTTGGCATTTTTCTAGTAATTGAACACCTCAAATACCATAAGACTATGTGTTGCAGACAATTCTACTATTTAAGCTAAACCAGAAATGCTAACTTTGTCTCAGCTAGGGGCAGGGGTTGAAGGGGAAACACATTCCATAAAAATATTATTTCTTATGTATTTGCTTCCTTAGTTGGAATCAAAAAGATTATTTCCTTTACTATGCTACAAAAAGATTTGTAGTAGTATTTTTATAAATGGACTGTTACTTTCTCACTAAGCCTGATCTGATTACTCGGATGTTATGATCAGCTCTTCCAATAAGCTCCAAGGTCTACCTGGACCTAACTTAATAGATACCTAACTATTTCAGAAGTGGCCCTCCTTTCCCGTACTGATCCACATTCTTTCATAATAACTCATGAAGCTTTTTACAACTGGAGGAGCTCAGCCAGCTCACAGGTGGATAGCATTTTCTGCTGGACCAACATAGTTGAGGTTTTAATGAAATTACCAACATAGTTGGGGTTTTAATGAAATTACCAGCAAAGGAGATACGATCTTTCCCGTTGTCATTTTCTATTTTTTATATCTGCCACCAGTAACCAATTGGGAATTTCAGAACTGATTACATTATTCCAGTGTTGCCACATTGTCAGCTTTGGCTTTTGATACAAGTTTGGTCAGATGTACATTTGGTGAGATAACAGGTCTAGGTTGAGAGCTGTATTTTTGGCTGGTCTGGTAAGAATGTTAAGGCTTCTGCACCTCTTTGTGGTTTTATATTAAAATGGCTTTTGTCTTTTTAATTCCAGAAACTACAGTTTTATGAAGATAGGCACCAGCTTCCTGCCCCCAACTGGACAGAATTAGCAAACCTTATAAACAACTGTATGGATTATGAGCCGGATTTCAGGCCTTCATTTAGAGCAATTATACGTGACTTGAATAGTTTGTTCACTCCAGGTGAGTCTGTGGTACAAGAATAACGCACCAGACAAAAAGATCCCCGATTCCTATTGTTTCATTTTCATACGGTGCGTTCCTTTTTGGTATGTTGACCCACAACCACTCTCCAAAGCAGTCCCAGAAATCTGAATTTGTAAGGACTGTATGTTACAGCTTCTTTAGTTTGTTCTAAAAGAGAACACATTAAAAGTTATGATTATCATTCAAACCAGTTTTCTGGTTTGATTGATGTCTATCCCAAACATTGTGGTCTCTTAACCAAGTATATTATGTTTGTGACTGTCTTTTTCTCTGTAAAATACATAGTATCTTTCTTTTTTCCAAGTGGCAGGTGCATATTATCACAAGCCCTTGTGAAGTTTACGTTTCTCCCCTCTGCAGTAGTGGAGTTGTTGCACAATAGTTGCTAAATTTGAAGTACAATAGCCTGCAAAAAAGAAACTAAGGAAATAAAAGCAAGACTCACTGTGAGTCAATTCAAGTCATTTGGCTTTTTTGTAATACATCTTTATCTTTTACTGCAAATTATTATATAGAAATTAAGGTAGTTGTTAATATTCTACTGAGTTCAGGGTATGCCAAGCAAAGATAGAACATGCCATGATTGTAATAAGTGTTTTCATTCTCCTATTCACTTCTCTGTGCCTCCTGTTCCCTTTCTCTCTTCCCTTCTTCCTCCTACCCCTCAGATTACGAGCTGTTGACAGAAAGTGATATGTTGCCAAATATGAGAATTGGAGCACTTGGATTTTCTGGCGCTTTTGAAGATCGGGACCCAACACAATTCGAAGAAAGACATCTGAAGTTTTTACAGCAACTTGGCAAGGTAGGATGTTTTGAAAATCTCTAATTGCCTAGGAAAGAACTATCTTTTTCAGTTGTCTTCTGATGACCCCATGTACAATTATTTACATTGAAACTTCTGTTGCAGAAATTAAAAATTTCAGTAATATCTGACCACAACACGCAGTTCCTTTTGGATCTTTTTTGGTTTCACAATATCATTCGATAGAAGAAAGATAGCTTTCTTCTATTGGAAGGTAGAAAGTATAATTAATCCGGTCACACCAAAAAGCTAAAATCTTTTTCAGTAATGCAGAGCTGCATCTGACATAATCTTTTTTTTTTTTTTTTTTTTTTTTTTTTTATTATTTGTTTTTTTTTTTTTTTGTTTAAATACTTGGTATTCATTTAAAATGTCTTGCATAGATCTAGTGGGGCTGGGTTTTTTGTGCATGCATATTCTGAGAAGTCTCAATATGCAGTCCCTAAATTCAGTAACGTGTTTGAGATATATGTAGTTAGGCTTTAGAAATCAGCATTTGGTTACTAGTTTTGCAAGTCATTGCAGCCTGGCTGTGTGAAAGCATGCCTAGACAGATGACCAAGTGCAGATGGCAGATCCTCACCCAAGTACCATTTTTCCAGAATGGTTCCTTGCTGGTTTATGTTTTTTATTGACATGGTAGCTATATATTCCTTTGACTTCATGTACTAGCAAAAGCCAGCCTGAAAGTGAAGCAGAAAACTACTTCTATTTGCAGATGGTTGGTTGTTGACTGTAAATGGTAGCACAGCACAGGGAGAGCAACAGAATGGTAGGTGATGACTGCATAAAAGAAGATAAAGAAAATATCAGGGAGGAAGGTAGAACATTGAAACACATGAGGGAAGAACCACCAAGAAACAGAGGAGAATTAAGAAGCAAGAGGAACCTAAATGCAGGGGGTTTTGCAAGTGCAGGTAAAGCAGTATCCCAACTGACAGTTTGGAAGTGCAACTGGAAATTTGTGAAGAAGAGGGAGAAAATGAATGGACATTACCTCCTCTCCTTGGCCTCCTTTACTGTCATGCTGTTTGCTTCTTTATAGAACTGTTAGCTGTGATCCTGCACTCTTTCTTTCTCAGGGAAGTTTTGTGGCATTTCACTTAATTAATTGTGGTCACCTTAAATGCTGATACAGTGAGCACTGAAGCAGTATGAACAAGCACTAAGAAAGAGACAGTGATGTGGACTTGTTTTTAATTCAAGTATTTCCATTTGTGATCTAGGGAAATTTTGGCAGTGTTGAAATGTGCCGATATGACCCCCTGCAGGATAACACTGGGGAGGTGGTGGCTGTGAAAAAGCTGCAGCATAGCACAGAAGAGCACCTTAGAGACTTCGAAAGAGAAATTGAAATACTTAAATCTCTGCAGCACGATAACATCGTTAAATACAAAGGAGTATGCTACAGCGCAGGTATGTACTACGTTGAATATACCTTCAGGTGTACATCTAAGTAAGCATACTGAGAAATTCAGAGAGGTAAGAGTTTATGAAAGTCACTGACTTGTCCTAACTTTACTAGAACTTAGAGAGTACAAACCAAAGGAAGCAGTATCTGTCGTATACTACTCAGTGCAGTGTGGACATTTTATTCAGTCAGTTTATTGCATAATTTGATTGATTTAGAGAAAGTACGATTTTGACTAGTTACCCAGTTCCTTTATCATAAAGCACAAAAGTCTTCCTAGAAAGAAGCATTTAGGATTAAGTAGGAAAATGCAACCATTTTGTAACTGTTATTGTTTTTTGCTCAATGTAACATCCCAGGCTGGATATTACTAATTGTTCTACAGCCTATATGGTAAAAGACTAGACAGGAGAAAGTTTCAGAAACAGATGTGTTTGAGTGAATTGTTGATGCTGTTAAAGTTGGTGAATGAAAATATTGGTTCTGCCCAGGATCTTGCTGTGAAACGAAGGCTATTGGGTTCAAAATCAGACTAAGTTTTTAAAGATGGTAAAATTGCTGACCAGTTGATGTCAGTGGCCATTTTGAGTTTCATTTCAGCAATGAGAAGGAATTACATAAAAACAGATATACATGTGGCAGTTTTGCTCTGCTTTAGGAATAGTAGCTAAAGTATTGATGAAACGATCCTGATTAGTGATGCTCCATATATCAAGCATATCCACATTATTGTTTTGTTTAAATAAATGGCATTTCCTGAACAAATGCAGTTGACTATTATATGAAAGATTGCATAGTGATATACATATAATAAATTAGTTTTTTTGCTATTAAGACTATGTTCTATTACTTTTATTCATACACATTTGTAAATATTTATATTTCAAAACTTGTTATT
The DNA here is from genome assembly GCA_013396915.1 of Stercorarius parasiticus. Taxonomy (NCBI): domain Eukaryota; kingdom Metazoa; phylum Chordata; class Aves; order Charadriiformes; family Stercorariidae; genus Stercorarius; species Stercorarius parasiticus. The sequence goes on along the minus strand of VWZL01005326.1, from coordinate 177,023 downwards.
GGAAAATGACAGAAAAATTAAGTGTGTGTTTTATTGTTGTTTTAAAAGGTCGTAGGAATCTAAGGTTAATTATGGAATATTTACCATATGGAAGTTTACGAGATTATCTGCAGAAACATAAGGACAGGCTGGACCACAAGAAGCTTTTGCTGTATGCATCTCAGATATGCAAGGTAGGAAATTGCAGATGATCAATATTTTTCAACAAATTTTTGTCTCTTTGGTTTCATTTGTCTTAAAACAACTATCATTGGCTGTTTTGGTGTATCTTTTATAGTAATGTTGGGCTGCTAGCACCACATAACCCTAAAAAACATAACAACGCATTTTCATGTACTCAAGAACTGAACAAACTTCTGAGTATCTTAATAGAGGATGCTGAGACTGGCTGGTCTACTGATTGAGGCAGAATATACTGCATCTGTTGTTGTTTGTTTTATAGCTTGCTTAGCTGATATTTCTTTCACAAGAATTAAAACCTCTTTTCACCCTAATGAGAGATGAGGTAAAATATACTCGCCCAGGCAAACTGTTTGTAACATACTATAACTGATTTTTCAAAACTTGGACATTCAACTATAAAAGCACTATAACAGCATGTATACGTTTCAGAAGTTTACTTTAAAATGTAAATAATATTAGCTAATTTAGCAGAAAGAGCAAAGATACCCAATTCCTGTATGAAAAACTAGAGGCCACAGAAGTGCCAAACCTGCAATAAATTATTTGCTAGTCTCAATGGTTGGTACTGAACATCTTTCACAAAATTCTGAAAAGGGGGGCAAACATCTAATCTTTATTGTGATATCTCATTTCCTCAGAAAGAGGGATTATGCCTACCCTGGTTTTACTCTGTTATTATGCTTTAGATACAAGAAACTATGGACACTTCAGATTTCATTGCATGTTTGGTAGTTTGGNGAAAAAAAAAAAAAAAGAGACAGCCCCCTACACCTTCAAGGCATGTAGCAGAAATATTTTTGCATTCCTTTCCACAATACCCACATCAAAGATGTGGAAACAGCAGGTTATTTGACATTGGGTATTCTTCAGGGTATGTAACTCACACATACTGTTATGTCTGGTAATTGTGCCCTGCCACATTCAGAGCAGAAGACTTTCCTTCTGCAATATCTACAGAGAAGGCCTGAGAAAAATGAGGCAGTGGAGTCTCTGCAAGAGCTGAGATCTTCTCCAGGTGGTGCGCAGAGCTTGATAGTTCCCTGCTTGAAACTGGACTCATTCAAGTAAACCTTTTATAACCTGGGACATGTACAGAAGGATGCTGCATGCACCTGTAAAGCTGATCTTACCTATTCACGTGCTTCACTGAAGCAAGGCTATGTGGGTAGTCTCCAGCAAAACCTCCTTGGTGGGCAAGCAATGTACTATGAGGTTGGAAAACAGAAAATGTTCCCAAGTCTGTGGGAAGTGTCAGTCTTTTCACAGAGAGGAAGGGTTGAATGTGTGACCACCTACTCAAAGGGGGTTAAAAAGCCCTCTGATCTGTCTCTCCAAAACCAGAAGTCATTCTCCAGTAACAGGCATAAGAAATTCTCTCGCTGTTGTTTCTGCAACAAAACTCGTTATCAGTGCTGGTAAGTCACTGAAAACAATCATCCTTCAGGGAAAGAGCTGGGAAAGTCTAACACTTGGTGCCATCTAGGAGGATGGTGACAGTGAATCTTTCATAGAGTAAAGAAGCAACAAGGATTTTTGAATACATAAAGGCTGCAGCCACTTACCTGTTTTGTTCTGTGGCCATCTCAGCCTACTACCTGAAGGGTCGTAATGTGCCTGCCCTGTTCATTTTCGTAAGAAGCTGTGAAGCTTGCATATATAAGTCTTCAGGCCTTATCTAAAGCTTTATCCAAAGCCTGAAGGAACAATAGTGGCAACGTATCTCAGGACCCTGGTCTCTGAGACAGAGGTATCTGATGGAGGATTGGAAGGTGGATTTTCACCTTTGCAGATAGTGTTGCAGATAGTATTGGCAGGAAACTTTGGGAAAGGAATTGCATTCAGAAGGTACAAAGAAAAAGGTTCTTAATGTGTGTGTGTGTGTGTACGTACGCATATATAAAAGAAGCACTGAGATATTACAGGTCTTCAGGATGATGATGAAAAAATCAAAGTAGTAGATGAAACGACTGCTTCCTAATTAATCTAAGCACCAACCAGGTGGAAGGGAGCTAGAATGTGCCTTCTGCAGATACTTAAGTGGGAAAACACCCTGCTTTCATGTGACGAAGCATGGATATGCGCAGTATCAGAATGTGGGAAGACCGCATGTAGGACTTACTCTTGAAGTATCTTCACTTCTAAGGGAAGTAAAGAAGAATTACAGTGTATGTGTCTTGCTTTGTGCTGTTGTCGCTGTGCAACCTGCAAAGCAGAGGTTATATCACTTAAGATTTCACTCTCGTCTACAGCATTGCTTTAGAACAACTTAGTTAAAAACATAGTAAGTACTAAATATTACGAAAATGTAATCTGAATGCTTTTCCTTCTTTATCTGATCACATTTCCCCCTTTAGCTGTTTTTGCTTCTGTTGCAGTGTTTGCTCTTTCAGCATGTCACATCTGTTCTCTGCACTGCATATTTCTGTCACTCTGTTAGTTTGGGTTTTTTAATTAAAAAAAATCTTTCTCCCTCTGCCTTGCTGCTCTTCTGTCAGATGTGTGAGAGCAAAATGAAGGCATGTGCGTAACTGAGGGTTAAGATGATTGTGTTTGCTTACTTACTGTGGTTTTGTTCCTTGCTACTATACTGGAAAAGGGTTCCTGACTTGAGGGATATTTTTTTGTGTATATCTGAAAAGCAGCATTTTCAGAGATGGCATTTGCTAGTGGTGATGTTTCTGTAGATGCAAATTAGTGCAGCTGTTGTCTGGTGCATCTTGTGCCATTAGTACAGCTTGTCTGGTGGCAAGCAATAGGACTGTACGTTGAACTTCAAAGAATCCTGACAGTAGAATGTCAACTAAGGAAGTTAACTTCTCCATGCATCTGATTTTTGGGATGTTCTTTTTTGCTTTTTTCGCCCTGCATTTTGTTAATGCTGGGTGATAGGAGAAGAGGCTAAGAATAAATTTATTTTTCCATATCTTAATGCTTAAAGTGCTTCAGGTGTCCTTGTTGCAGAGCCCAATTTTAATGATAGAAACATTTGAAATCATATAATTAAATTCAACTCCATTGTTAGCGTAGTGCTACAGGATTATGATTTCCACTACAAACTTGCATGATTTCAATTGAGTTATCTCTCTTAGCCTGGAAAATACCTGTTTTATAGAAAAATTGCTATAATCAGAGAAACCTTAGGACTGTTTTCAGTACAGTATGTAGTAGTAATAAAAAGTTACAGTGTTTACATAAACTGGTTGTATCAGAAACCCAGGAGTCTCACTTTGAGAAAGCTAGGTTTGGTATTTTTCGGAATAGCAGTGGGTAAATGGATAATGAAGAACAGGGAATTTTTGAACGGTTTTGGAACGGGATGCAAGTAAACAGCAATGCCACCTTGCGGTGCTAGGAGGTAACAAGAGGCTGAAAGGAAGGCTGGACTTTGAAGACAAACTGTTCCTGTGGTTTCTCACTTAAAAAAAGAGAAGAAAATAATTTGGCAGTAATAGTATGATGCTGATGTTCAAAACTTTTGAGTTCAACAATGTTCTTTGCATAGTTAATTGTTTTTCAGTTGTGCTGGAGTGAGTTGCTTTCTTATGAGACTCTGAAACTGATAGCTTGCTTTGCATTTCTTTTCATGTGTGACTCAGGTATCTCTTGACATTATGCAGCGTCAACTTCTGTCCACCATTAATTGCAGTGTAAGCAAGAACTTAGTTTTTAGTAATGTCACTACGCACAGTAGCTTCTTCCGCATTTCGTTGTTAGCAAAAAGAATTATGTGCATTGGTAAGAAGGGATCAGCGGTATCAGAAGAGGGCATGGCTTTGGACCAATGTTTTGTTACAGCAACCGATGGAAATATAACAATAAGCAGAACTGTGTTGGTGAATAGCGGTCCATACAGAAGAGAAACAAAACAGACAGGTGGGAATACAGTCAGAGAATAGTTGTCAAATTCAAGGAATCATAATACAAAGTTCCATAAAGCAGATACACAAAGTGAAGAAAAAAGATTAAATTAGATGGGCAAGTAGGAGAGTCTTCTCATCTGCCCTGGATTGTGTGGTTTAGCCCAAATTTTGGGTTTTTTCTATCTATCACTGGCAAGCTGCATTTGGTTACTGAAAGGCGCTGTAACAGCTATCCAGATACATTATCAAAAAACACCTGGCTCTGAGGGGTGCTCAGTCTATCTCCCTTCAGTTAAGGGAAGTCCCTGCATTTGGAAAAAGTAACTCCTCGGAGAATTACAAATGTTCAAGCACACCAGTTTTGGTAACAATCTGTGTTTGGTTTTAACTTTGACATTAATTCGTCTCTTCAAGGAAAGTGCAGCTACTTAATGGTATTTCCCTATTGTGTTTGTGAACTTTTCACCTAGGGCATGGAGTATCTGGGTACAAAAAGATACGTTCACCGGGATTTAGCAACCAGAAATATCTTAGTGGAGAATGAGAACCGAGTTAAAATTGGAGATTTTGGATTGACAAAAGTCTTGCCACAAGACAAGGAATACTACAAAGTGAAAGAACCTGGTGAAAGCCCTATATTTTGGTAAGTCTTCCTTTGGTATATGAAATCATGGCATGTTTTCAGTTTTTGCAGTTTCAGACAATTGTTTTGCACATTATGGAATTTTTAAGTGCAAACTTAAAGTCAGTTGCCCAGCATTGTCAAAGTCACATGCCTGATGTTTGACTTTACAGAACAGCATGTAACTGTAGGACTTTTAAACAGATTTTAAAAAAAAATCCCCCTAAATATTACCAAAATATTTAAAAGAAATAGAATGCAACAGGAAGGATACTCAAAGATAAAAGAAATCTGAAAGGGACGATTATCCAGGATGCTTTCAAAAATTTGGACCTTTCAGTTCCCTGAACACTGGTTGTTCGTATTTTCTACCTGAGATCTGTTGTATAGAACCTCTGTTGACCAAGTGGAGTTAACATGCCACAGGCTGTGATTAGCAAGGATAAAGTGCTGGGTTCAATATTTGGGGACATGTTTGTATTTGGGCATTGAGCTTCCAGAGGAGGTCTAAGTTGCTACAAAATGCAGTAAAGCTCCCAACGAGGTGCATTTAGCTTGGAAAGGAAAAGAATACTCTGTGTAGCCTGTGGGAGCCTGAAAGATTATGAAATGAAAATTGGTAGACTGTATTCAGAATATGAAATATATACTTCAGTTCTGTTCTATAAAGATGTAGAAATACCTTAGAAAATACGCTGGCAAATAACTGTCATAAAAACCGTTTTATGTCCTGGTAGCAAAAGAAAATGCCATTCCGTGCATGTGATTATAGTCTATATTTTAGTCTGCCTTAGGCACTGTAAAAGTGTCATATTTAAAGAATAAATAATACAAAATGGCAGTTTAGTAAATGTTATTGTGAGCTGTAAAATTCAAGTCCAGAAGTACCTGGTACACAGTTCAAGGCTTACTGATCATGATGGAAGAAGGATGCTTACTGGCTATAATCGTCTTTCTTTCCAGGCCTTATCACATCAAAATCTTGTTTATTCGAACTACAGATAAGAAAAATATCTACAACTTCATTGGAAAAAACCAAACTTGAATATAGTTATTGCTAACTGTGTTTATTTAAAGTGGTTTGTGTTTTCAATGCCAATTAACTATTATTACAAGAATAGTTACTAGTGAAGGCCGTAGAAGAAAATGAGAATGTGCTAACACCTATAAACAAAGAACACTTATTCATGGGGAAAAAAAAGTCAGTGTTATTAAAAGAAATATCTTCAAAGACAAAAAGATACATGTTACACAGAACAATATTGCTTTTACCATTTGTTGCAGGTATGCTCCAGAATCTCTGACAGAAAGCAAATTTTCTGTGGCCTCAGACGTGTGGAGTTTTGGTGTGGTCTTATATGAACTCTTCACATATATTGACAAGAGCAAAAGCCCACCAGCTGTAAGTACACAGTAAATGGTTCTGAGAGTGTTTTTTTTATTTGTTTATATAAATTTTTTAAAAGATATAGATTGTCCCTACACCTAAATAGGTTGATATTTACTGATCCTTTTCTGGAGATACCTTAGTGTTTATGAGGCAGCATACAATCAGAAGAAGCAACATGCTAAAAAGTGTTAGTATCAAGCCATAAGAAGGAAGGGGGATCTGAAAATTACTTGATAGTCTGTGCATATCTTATCCATCCTGTAACTCCTAACTGTTTGAAAAAGATTTTAAAATCTCTTATTATAGATAGTTCTTTCTTGTCATTTGTGGAGAGTAATCCCAGATGCAACTGTTTCATTGCAACGTGACATGTATTTTTAATGCCATTCCAAATCTAAGGCTGAACTAAACAAATACATTAAAATTAAGTTGATTTTAATAATGTAACTTAAGGTTACGTTGTTATGTTACCAGAACCCAAGCTGGTAAGTAATTGAAGTTCAAGAAGGAAAGATAATGGCTTTTTGCAGACTGTTGACAGGCTCCTTTAAAGAGAAATTGATAATGATGGAGAAAAATACTACTTGTACACTGAACAACAGTTCTCCAATTGGAAATGAGATTCATGATCTTACTTACACCTAGCAGTCCTCTGCAGGCATAACAGAGGAGAGTTGAGCCTTATATATTTACTGCAGCTGCCCTCACCCTTGGCCAGCGTCTCAGTCCTGGCAAATGTAGTTTTGAGAGATGAACAATGATGACAGGCAAAAATGCACTTGGAAAATCTCTTTGTTGACCTCAATGGACCTCTTAGTAATTTGATACAATGACTAAGCTATCAAGGGAGAACTGTCAAGGCAGGGGCAGCTCTTCCTACGTAATAACATAAATATTGCAGACACCTGGAGTTCTTCAGAAGGATTATGAAATGGAAAGTGCTAGAGTAAATCATGGGTTCAGGTAGAATGTACTTTGAATAAATCAGCTCTGAATGTGCATTCACTACTTCATCAGGCTGGCTACCCTATTGGTATGCATCAAGAAAAATTAATTTTACCAGTTAGCTAAAGAGGTCTGTTTTAACTGTCATAGTCGTTTTAATTACACATTGTTTCCCCAACTTTGGCTGTTTGCACATTTTACCAACAGTTGTTTCACATTTTAATGTCAAGGATCATTGAAGAAATGTACGTAGCATTGGAGGAAAATAATTCCTTTATGTTGTACTTGGAAATTATTTTCCGTTAATAGTACTTCCTCATTTACTTTTGATCTCTGGCAGTCTGGGTGAGATTTTAATCTACTTTTTGGGTTATGTTGATTTTTGGATAGCAAGATTTAGCTAAGTCATTTTTGTTGGCTTTAGTTATGGTGCTGTTTCTGGCCTGTAGTTACTGATTAATCCTGTTAATCTTTTTTTTTTTTTTTTAAATACATAGGTATGATATTATGCATTTTCTGTTTGATTGGGATTTTTCAAAGCATCGGGATCTTGTTTTAATGTTTCTGGGAGCTCTTTAGAATTAGCTGTGAGGTTTATCCTTTTTAAAACTAGTTAATCAGCAGATGATGATCAACATTTTTTTCAGAAGATTTTTCACATACTGCTTTAAGTTTTGTATGTATTTTTATACACACACACACACACACACACACACACACAAAATCTGTGATTATTGTTATACTTTCTGGACTTGTAATTTATAATTTTATCTTTGTTATATACTGTTGTATTCATTATTATTTATTCTTCTCATAAGAATTTTCCCTTGGTAAGAATATTGCAGCATCTTTTTTTCCTTTAAAAATTATTTGACAGTTGGCCTTCTGTTTCAGGAATTCATGCGAATGATTGGCAATGATAAGCAAGGACAGATGATTGTATTTCATTTGATAGAGCTTTTGAAGAATAATGGACGACTACCGAGACCGGATGGATGCCCTGATGAGGTGAAGTATCGTATTAATATGTTACTGTAGTCTGGAAGGTGCTCAGTCAGGGTGAGTACCTGGTAAATGCAAAACTTGTGTTCCATTTTGCTTGGATTACCAAAGTATTTGTACAAGCACAATGGATGTGCTGTTATTTTATCAGTGGCGTGATGAGTATAATCATGTTTCTTTTCTGATTCTTTAGATTGCATTCCCTCAGGAGCCTAGAATGTGCTCTTTCTAAATATAGCAAATAGGACTGTTGTGACTGACGGGGGCAGTCAGGCTTCTATTGCAAAAATATAAATTTATTAAGGCAATGAGATTAGTATATAGAACTTCTTCCACGGAAGTCCCATATAGAGATTCTTGTTCAAAGCGGTGAACTGTGGATTCTTTTGAAGTCTAACATTTAGCAGAAGTATCTTAATATCTACGTAAGTTTTTCACATTTAATTCCAAGATTTAAAGAACTCCTTGTCTTGGTTATTTTCCTTCTCTTGATCTTCCTTCCTCAAACATAGGAATACCCATGTTTATCATGTATATTATTCACCGTCAAACATTCTCAAGCCGATAGCTACCTGCAAACTGTAAGCACAGTTAGAGTATATGAATCATATTTTGTATGTTCAGGGCCTTCAGATTAGTACTCTTGTTCTTCACAGATCCTGAAGTGTATATGTATGTAAAGCAATCCTCTGAGCACATGAACTAATTCAGTGTTCTTTTGTTTTTGCTAATCCTCCAGACGTTTTAAAAAATACTTTCATACTACTTCTAAGTCTTGTAGTTTTCTCTTCTTTAGAGTTGGGTGCACTTCATCTTGAGTCAAACTGGTAGGGCTTGGTAGGTGAATCAATAGAGAAGGAAAATAAGTAAAATAGGTATGCTTTTTAACATGTGTAACTTCCAGCTCAGATCAATTGTTGCATCCCTTTAAAGTCAAGCAGACTTGGCAATAATTCGAGAAATAATCCATTCAAAACTGGAGACAGAGTAGAGATCAGGGTCAAGTGGTCTAGCAGAGAAGAGAAGGAACAGTACAGGTATGGCAGGGAAGCCATAGGGGAAGAAATAGTTTATAGAGAATCAAAAGAGAATTCTCTGAAGTAACTTTTCTTGCATTGTATGTGTGAGTATAACAATTGTTGAATTACAAAAGTCTGGCTTTTTGTAGATAACCTGAATGTCATTTGTATAAGATAATACATTATCAGTAAAACAGATTCTGTATCTGAACTAATGCAAAGGTTTCAATGTATGACATTTCTTCAGATATCAAAGCAAGATGGAAATGTCTCTCTTGTCAGAAACTGTGCTCTTCCCATTTTGATCCTAAAAGGCCAGTTTTCACAGATACTAAATCTTCCAGATGTCTGTAGCTCACAAGTGGCTTGAGACTTGGATCTAAAGCAGCTTGGTCAATGCAGGTGCTTCAGATTTGCTGGAAAATAAGGAACTGATGATAACGTTTTTCCTGGCAACTGTGCAGGTTGTTCTTAAGCAACATGTAAAAAAATGTTTGGAAGTATGATAACTTGGTAATAATTGTCTGGGTTGAATTAGTGAGAAGAGGACAGGTGAAGAGCTTGGCAAGTTGTTTTGTGACCAGGTATCAGGTATACATCTGGGAAAGAGCGAACTGTTTCCAAATGCCTGTTGTAATGGAAATATCTTCGAAAAATCATTTAAATCTACTTCTAGAAGTGGGTTCAGTTTGCACAGTAACTTTTCTGGCTTACTTCTGATTATGTATGAAGAATAATTAAGAATTTAGTATACAAATGTGAAGAAGTGTATGTTAACGTTACAAGGAAGGCTTAATTTAGTATTGCTGTCTTTGTAAATCTGATTTTTGGTTGGACTTGTAAACCATTTGTCATTTTAAACACTTTTGAGCTTTGCAAAATATAAGAGCAAGGAAGATAAAAACTTCACAAAATAACATAAGTCTCTTAAAAGTTTCAAAAACTAGCTGAGTGAATTTCCATACTAACTTCAAAAAAACCCAAAACCTCCTTTTATAATAAGAGCTTTCGCAGAGCTAGCGGTCCTTGCTTCTTGCTGTCATTGGGATCAAGCAGATAAACTGATTGGTATATACCAAGACTTCAGGCATGCTCTTTGTGCCACTGTTGCTTGGAAGCCTAAAGTTAAGTTGGATGGTCTTTGGACCAGTTCATAGTAGCTATCAACTGTATGTAGCATCTGTTTACCTAATATTGATTTTCTTTGTTTCTTCTCCAGATTTATGCTATCATGAAAGAATGCTGGAACAATAATGTTACCCAGCGTCCCACCTTTAGGGATCTTGCTCAGCGAGTGGATCATATGAGGGACAACATGGGCGGATGAGAAAACTGTCCCTCCTTCACAGGATGTGTTGGAATGCAGAACCCAATGTACTTGGTTTGCTGTGTATAATTGATGTATGTACACATGCGCATCTTACCTTTGCTGGAAGTAAAATCTGTGTGGCAAATACCTTATCTCAATCTGCATACTGGGGAATCCTGCTGGTTTTCTTTATCAGGATATATTTGTTACTAGAGAACATGCTGAAATTTTCAATAGGGAGAGAAATTATTTTTCTAAGTAAAATAATCTAATATATGGTCAGTCTACAACACCATTATTTGCCTTACTTGGCAATGCAAAAAAGAGGTGACTTAAAATGTGTTGAGATTAAGAGATGAAAAGACAGTGTATTTCCTTCTTGAAACGGAGATGCACAGAAAAGACTTCTAGTCTTTTCATACTAAGTGTATAGTGACTTGGCACCCTGTTTTGTCTGTTGCACAAGGGCTTGTGTTTGTTAATACAGGTTTATAATTTTTTCCTTGTTGATGCAGAAATGGCTTCTCTGTATAACAAAATAGAAGTGGTTATGTAACCCAGAAACTTCCAATGTGCCTGTCTGAATCAGTTCTCAGCCAGCAATACATGCAAAGAGATGTAATAGGCTGTGTGATGTACTGTAAGTATTTTGAGGGAAAGGGAGCAAATCGTTCTTAATTTGGAGAGCCAGAAAACCTACTCATCGATGTGAAATTTTTAACTTAAAATGAAAAAGCAAACATGTTATCCAGTTTTTCTTACACTTCTTTTACTCTGTTGAGTAACTATTAGATTCCGTTTATATAATTGAAGATGCAATGATAACAAGTAGAAATGAAGCCATTTTATACAGTGTCTTCAGTTTGTTTCTGAATATGAAACAGCTAAACATACGGCTTTTAAATGCTGCTCTTTTATTCTTTCCATCTTTGTAATTTTCATTCAGTCGTAAGTGTATCTATAAATTGAAAACTTTTTAAAGCAGAATTAAAAACCTAGAAAATGCCCTCCATTCACAGTTCCTCGCCTTGCTGTTAAGATGATCATCGTATACCTTCCTTCCAGCACAGAAAAAGGAATGCTTATGGCCCAGTATCTGACACGGCCAGTTACAATGGCATGTAGTCTATTTTGTAATAAAATGGCTCAAGTTACCTCCTATTTCTTTCTGTGATGATACCCAATCTAAGACTATTTGGAAGGAGGAATTACAATTGCAGTTGCTCCACACTCAGCAGGGGGCAAGGACATGATCCCAGTTACTGAGAACTGGAAGGAGATCAGAGCTACCTGAACAGATTACTTATGCTGTATCATTTGACTTTTGAAATAAGTCTAACAAAAATTTATGGACAACTCTTCGGTTTTGCCTTCAGGCATGAAACTTGGGGATAATCTCATATCGCAAAGCAGTAGCAGTTGCAGGTTTTGTTTATTTTTAGTTCAAATAATCTTTTTTTGTTGTTTTTACGTAAGCATTATTGTTTGCGAAGTACAATGCTTGTTCTTCTTGGACTTTTGCTGAGAGAAGTTCAGCTATGGGGATATACAGCTTGGCAAACTGACCTGACATCCATTTTGTATTTAAAATTAAATGTTCATTTTTAAAATCTGTGGCAGTGACTCAGTGAAGCAGAGGAGTTACTTTCACTATGGGGCCTCCTTAAGATTTGTGGTTAACTATATCCATCTTATCAGAAGTTTAAGTACCTCAACTTTAAAAAATAAAATAAAAAAAAAAAAACAACCCTTACTTGGTGTAACATAGTGCCAGTATAGCAGCGTTTTGTACCACTATGATGTTTCTCTCCTGCAATCACTCATACAAAATTACGATTTTTATAATAGGGAGATTGCTAAACAAGGAGGGCAGCATCAGCCCTCTTTCTGCTCACTGCATTTAATAATGCTTCTGTTGGATTTCTTGCCACCAAGCACTTGCATAGTTAATTTTTTAAACTACTTTCATAATCAGTTTTTAAGCTGCAGATGATAACTTTTAAAGTGCTTTGTTCAATTTAACATCTGTTTTCTCCGTTTCTATACATTGCTTTGAAGATTTAAAATTTTGTGCAAAAGATGTCTTTGCATTTGTAGTCCCAATTGTTTGTGCGTATTTTTTGTAACAAAAGAAGATAAAGCTTTAAAGCATTGAAACAGCATTTTAGCTGGGATAACATATGCAGGAATTATGTAAAATTTGCAGTGTATGACACTCAGTAGCTAACTGGTTTCCAATATATAGTAGACTAAACATAATTTATGTAAAAAATCTCAGGGAAGCTTGTGTAATGCAATGAAGAGATCTTCCAGTCTGATATTTTTTCAAGTGAATAAAAAGTCTTTTTCTTGTTCTACTACAGTATGACTGATTACCTAGTCTATTTGATTGCCTAAATATAGTGTTGAACTCAAGGATCATTTTAAAGTGTCTTGTAGAATTTTTTTTTTTTTACTTTAGTACTTTATAATTTTTAGAGAAAGCCATATCTTTACACTGCAGTATAATTTTGTGCTGTTGGTCAGGAACGTACAGTCTTTTGTAACAAATCTGTCTGTGCAAAGGGCTTAATCGTTCGGGATGAGTATCCTTAGCTGAGTGAATAGGACCAAGTAGTGCTTAGGACTCTCAGGGGATGTGTGATCATCTGCAGCGTCAATATTAGGTCCTGGAGCAGACTGAATGGTTTTCTCAAAAAGCTGTTGAGGAGGTAAATCCAGTGATTTTGCTGAATTTGCTACTGCCAATTGTAGTAACCATTTTAAAAAGCAAACAAAAAACACTGCATTTTGAAAGCTCTCAGATCTACAGTAGCATTGTATAATGCCGTAGTTTTATATAGCCCTTGTATTAACAGACTCAGTTCTTTGTTTTAGAAGCTTTCTTCAGTTGGCATTGCGTTTGTCATACTTCAGTGTAATCATTATGCTACCCAAAATGCTGTGATTTTTTTTGTAGAAAAAGTGATGATTTATGCATACCTGACTGCTGCTATGATGTAGAATTAAAATATTAACTACTTTGCACTTATATTTGAACTTAAAGAATTTTTCTGTAAGTGCACAATATATCTTATGGAATCTCTGCAAACAAGTATTGTCTAGTGTAATATTGGCTTGTTGTCTATCAGTATAGATATGTTAAGTTTCAAAATTAGTTTTTAAATATATTCCACAACCTTGCAACAGTCATGTAATAAGCCAGAGGAGGAATGAATTTTCAAGAAAAGAAACCCATATTCTTGTCAGGTCCTAATATTGATTAAAAGCTTCCATAGTTGAGATGATTATTGCTGAATGCACAGATGAATATAATTGTAAAGAGATATGTAAAAATTATTTTATTTTTTTCCAGATTTTAAGTTTTTCATTGTTGCATTTAGTTGAGATGTTGACCAACTAACTGCCTTGAAATGTATGGGAAAAGATGTCACTGTTTGAAGTGTGAAGAAATTTATCTCTTGTAAAGAAAGCAGGTTTTTCAGGAATGTATGGTCACAAACACCTGGAGTCTAGAGTTCTGAGAGCAAAAGTCGAATCGTAGAAGAATAAGAAGGCTGATGGAAAAAGGCTGATGTTCAACACTGAAGAAGCTTTCCAAAATGTGAAATGCACAATGATTTGTGAAAAACTGATGTATGTTGAAAATGCCATACCATGACAAATATGTGCTAATATATTTCTGAACTGTGTTTTGTCTGCCTTAAATCTGAAATACTCACAGAGACCTAACCTGACTGAAAAATACAAGAATTACTATACCAAAAGAAACTGCTTAAGGTTGTGCCATGCCAGATGGCAATTTTGAAAAGGTGTTTGGCTAAGAAGTTTCCTTCTGAATTTTGCTTTTTGAATAAGAGGTTTACAATACTTTATATTAAAGTAGAAGAAGTCCCTTTAGGGAGGGGGTCGGGGGGAAGAAAACACCTGCTACTTATGGTTGGGCGGCAAACATTTGAACACATCATTTGCTGAAGAGAAGATGAAAGGGATATTTTTTAGAAAACTGTGTATCAATACCTGAAACTGAACTGTGCATTTCTTTTGAGCTTGGATAGTGAAAATAAAATAACTAAATGCAATGAATGGCACATGCCTGCCAAGATTTTCTTTTATGTAATACCTAAAATTAGTTACTGGTAGTCAAATAGCTACCGAAGAGAGCTGGTCTGTTTAAAGGGGTAGAATACAGCACATACAACTTTGTCACCTTCCCAGAGTAGCCATATGTAGTGTTTTACCTGTTAACTTGCATGTACCAAAGTAAAGGTGATATATGGGGTGCTCCCTAACAAGAAGAATGGGGTTTTTTTTATTTTCTTTTTAAGTTTTCATTAAGCTAATTATTTTGGGATGAAGAAGCACTTCCCTTTGCTTCTCTCTAAACACTGAGAGTGAGTCTGAGACAGGGACCAGTAAGAGATGGCCTGTTCTCAAACTATCGTTCTTTAGCATTTCTAACATAATCTCTTATGAAGCCACTTCTTGATTTGCATTACTTTGTCATCTTTTCATACAACTTTCCTGTAACTTTACATGAAAATTACCACCACCACTTACCCTGAACAGAGTTGAATGTTGCTGTTAAATTTTGAGGACAGTGGCAAAACGGAAAATATGCATATAAATACAAGGATGCAAATATATACTTAAGCTGCTCTACTGCAGTAAAAATTAAGCTAGTTTAGTTACCCTTTCCCACGCGTAAAAGTCATCTAATTCTCAGAGCAGAAACCTGAAGATTTTATTTTCTTTTATGTGACAAAATATGATCCCAATGAAGTTCAAAGGTCTACTCTATGTACTGTTCCTGCTGTTCCTCCCAACACCTACTGACATAATTGGGGATCTTTAATTGTTCTAGAGAACAAATTTCAGGGAAAATGAAAAAGTTTGAAGAAGACAATACTGTAGGAGATGTCAAAATGTTGTGAATCATGTTGTCCCTATGTCATAAAGTGTGGGACAATAAGGATAGTAAGAAATAAGGGTGCCCAGTATTTGCAAAGATTATCCAAAAATATTACATCATAATTTCAGGAAGGATTCAGGGAGGTATTTAAAATAAAATAAAAAAAATAAATAGAAACTAATTATGTTAATTGTATAAAGCAACCAAGACAGCATTACTAGTTCAGGTATTTGCCTGTTATAGGGTACTGACACAGCTGAGTCTGCCCTAGAAATGCAGACAAGTGAATAGATATTCTCATAATGACAATTGCTGTGACCAAGTGCGGAAACATTAAATACTAAGGTTATAGCTAAGTAATACTAATAAAAGCAGAAGAACAAGGTAAAGCTTAAAATTCTTCAAGTTTTATGTGACTAATTATTTTGAGCAAAGCGGAAACATCCAGGAGTGGAAAGGATTCAAGAACTTTTAGTTACAAATTAATACTGCAGCACAGCAAGTATTGAACTCCAGTGAACTGTGTTGGGTTGGGTTTGTTGGTTAGTTTTTTTTCAGGGAATGAGAAAAACTGAGTAACATACTAAACTGAGTTACTACCTTAAACTTCTGCAGGACTGCAATAGCTAATTTGCTGTGTGCCTGTTTTTCTGCGTATTTAGTTGCATTTTCTATGTGCAGCTGTGCCATAAAACTTCAGCTCATCGAAGAATATCAGTCAAAAAAACCAAAGCAACTCATGTATAGAAACAACTCTGCATCGCTTATATTTCCTCTAGGTATTTTCCCTTTTTTGTTGTAAAGAAGTGAAACTTCTAGTGAACTTATAAAAAAAGAAGCTCACATTCATGTAAACTTAGGAAAAAAAAAAAAGTCAAATAGTGGTCTCTGCAACAAAGTAGGATCACTACTGAAAGTCTGGGTGGTAACGGAGCTGGTATTTTAGGATCCGATTTTGACATTTGCATTCTGACCAAGTCTTACCTGAGACATTATTATTATTATTATTATTAATATTATTATTTATTATTTTTATTAAGCAACCAACCGCTCCTCTGAATTACACTGTTTCTGCAGAGGAATATTTAACTCAGTGGGAGTTCTTCATGCAATGCAACTTTATTGCATTTGTCAAGCTTTATTCTGAGACGCCGAAAAAATGCTGAGCACCCTGACAGTTCTGGAACTCTGGATGGTAGTGTGTCCTGTTATGGAGTTAAGCCAGAATAAGGTTTGCATTTGAGAAGGTAAGTGCGTGCACACATTGAGTTGCTATATATTTTTCTAGAGTTTCTCATCTGAAATGCGTGAAGGGACCGTGTAGCACGTGAGCAACAAAAAGCTTGGTGCTACAGGGCCAAGTGTGATTTCTGTTTGGGTCAATTCCTGTGTTTGTCCGGGAGGTGGCTGCTCTCAGAAATCCACACAACCCACAGTTCAGGGCTGCGCTGCACATCTGACTTGCACTTGTGTGAAGCATGTGATACGCTACCCAGTATTAACTCTAGAAAATAGGAATTTGAAGGCAAACAGCAGCCTAGACAGCAAAAATTCTCATATTAAAGCCAAACAAAATCGGACTGAAAGGTAGAACTTGGAGAACTCCAAGTGTATAATAACGCCATGCATGCAATTCACAGAGCCGGATACCAGTGATGCAAATGGGTCAAAGGAAACGGGACTGGAAGAATTAAATCTGGAAAATGTTTCATTAAGCCATAAGATTTGAAAGGCATGACTGTGTCATAAACCAGGCCATTTTTTTTTTAACTCTTTCCTAGAGTATCAAACTGCAATTTGAGTGTGTTTGAGCTACATTTGGAGTAATGCTAACTCAGAAGCACTATGGCACTGAACAGAAGAAAGGCAAAGTTGAACAGCGGGGCTTCGGGGGCAGTTTGGGACCTGCTGGTGGTGCCCCATCGTGCCGGAGTTGCTGGTGGAGCCAGGAGGCTGGTGCCCAGGATGTGCCTCTGCCCTGTGCCGCCACGCAGCATCCCCCTGCGCGCCCATGGGGACGGCAGAACTGCTAGCCGTCACAGCAGGCAAAAACCAAAAGCCTGGGTGCTTCAAGGAGGAGCTGGAGGGCATTCGCGTACCTTGTAGTTCTGGTTCACTGTTGTTGCTGTTGAGTCAATGCACACACAGATCCCAAGGCAAATACAGTCTGGAGCGCTGGGAGCAAGGCTTGCTGGCTCTGCCAGGCACATCTGGAGGTGTAAAAGGAGGAGGATCCCTGAGTCTCCAAGCAGCTGTGTGACAACCAGGCATTGTGTAGAGGATGTTTCTGTGAGGCCTTTGTGAGCCCTGGGCTCGTCCTTCTGGAGTGCATCCTTCTGCACCATGGCTGTGGGGAAGATTCTGGCAGGTGGCAGAGGTAATTTTTTTTTTTTAATGCTATCATTAAAAAAGATGAACTAATAGAGATAAATTGCAATTGCCAGGGAACAACACCAAGAGCTATAGAAAGCATATCTGAGCTTCTAAACCAAAACTGCAGATTACTGGGGCGTAAACTGGAATTCAGGAGCATGAGGTTGTATTTATAACAAGAGAATGTGGTTTGATGAAAGGGTAGCTGGAATCAAGCTTCCCTACTTTTCGCATCCATACCCTTAACTAGTATTCTTTTCTCAGCAGAAGAAATTGGTGATAAGTGGAAAGCAGAATGGTATCCAGTGTTGAAAGGTCTTTGTGAGGTGCAGCTTGAATTTCAAATCCACGGAGATCTGAATAAGGAATACTTGCACATCAGCAAGGTACTAGATATGCTCTTCATCTCTCAGGACTAAGCAAGATTTTGTTATTTTGCTGTAAGATGCATAACTCTAAGGCTACAAGGAAGTTGATACGGGATATCATGACCTCCTTACAAAGGCCATCCCATGTTGCGGGTGCCTGGGCAGCCATGCTGTTACAGGACCAATATGATATGGAAGAAAGAGGCTGCCCCTAGAGGAACTTCAGCCTCCTGTATTGGGGCTGTTGGGCCCTTGGGGACCTGTGGCTCCAGAGCTGGTCAGTCAGCATCTCCCACTAGTGTGCTCAGTTGGTAAGTGTACGAAGATTTGGAGTAGGCCAACCAGGATTGTGACTGTGCTGGCAAAGGCAAAGCCTTGCTTTGGGGCGGGAGGGGAGCAGAGCGTGAGCTCCCTGTGCTGCCATCCATCAGGGAGGCATGTGGCAGGGAGCGTGGAAGCCCAGCCCCACACAGAGGCAGGATGTGGCTGAGATGGAGCTGCTCCAGCTGGGACCTGAGCCCTGCAGTGAGGCCGCTGGGAAGGAGTGAGATGGTCCCCTGGGCTTAACTCTGCTAGTGCATGCTGGCCATCACGGGGGCTGGTCTCAGGTGATTATATATGGGTGTGCAACATGAGCAAGTGAAAAGCCTGTCCCGTGCTTGGTTTGATACATTAAGCTTTGCAATGTCAAATGGTTTGATGTTACCTACCCTCACCCCAACAGAAGTATACTGCGATTTCAGCCCATGTTTTCCATTACCAGCCTCATCCACCAGACTGAAGGCCCGCTGAGGCAGAGCCATCAGGTGCCATGTAGGAAACCAAACACTTTCCTGGCATTGAGTCGGGCTTTGCCATCTGAAACAGCCACCAAACCACTCGCTAAAAAAAATATTTGGGGCATCAACAAAAGCCAGAGGAGTGCACAGGCACTCAAGAAACAGGAACATCTATGAAACTGAGATGGCTTTAAAACTAAGAATCAGTTTTCTTTTCAGCTAAGAACCAGTTTTAAGGATTTTAAGTTTAGAATGAAAACTCTAGCAATCTTTTATAAGCATCTCTCCCTTAGGCACCTAGGCAAAACTTTTGGATCTCTCCAAAATACATTTTTATTCAAATTATCATCTTTACCTTGCTTTCTTTTGTCTGTATTTTCAGATTTTCAAATTGCATGGTTGAACAGAGAGGAGGATGTCAAACATACTTTGCTTGCACTACAAACGATGGAATGGAAAACATAAAATTTTCAGTCAGTCTTGGGTTTGAACTAGTGCATCTGTGGAGATAAATCTGGTTATACAGATAAGAGATCTCAAAGAAATTGTTTCTTTGTAATAATATGCAATAATAAGAATGTAATTATGTCAGATGACTTCAATAAATACACCTACCACCTTGTAAAAGACTCTCAGAAGAACTGGAAATGTGAGAACTAAAAGCTGGATTAAGTATGCAAGAAGGAAAAAGGATATTATTGCAGAGTTGTGTCAGGATTGCTGCAAGTCAGACTACCTAAACAAGGGTAGCAGAAAAATCCTCTCCGAGTCCTAAGTGTGTGATCAGTGTATATTTCAGGTACATACAATCAGTCTTAGCTGGGTGGTGCATGACTGGATGCTGCATGGTGGGAGAAAATTAACATGGTATTTCTTTCCCTTTGTAATACAGCTGCCACCATATTACTGATTTCTTAAAAAGAAAAAAAAATCCTACAAATGTAATAGGTATTAGTGATTTTGCTTTGCTGCTGTAATCATGACTACTGTATTACTGAACCTAGACAACTCATTTTAACTTTAGTCTTTATATATGCATAACAATTTTTAGAAAGCTTTTGTAAAACTTTTTTAAGAAATTAAGCATTAACAAATGAGATATTTAAATTAGTTAAATATAACTGAGTATATGGCTCGAATGTATTGCAATTCATTTAAAATTGCAGTAATTTCCCCCTAAAAAGAACTCCAGTTAGCAATCATCTTGTGTATTATTGAGTACATCTAACCTGAACAATGAAACAACAAAAGTTAAACAATTACATAAAGACGAGTTGAAAAGAAACACTATTAAATGTGGATGCTGCATGCGTTGCCTGAGCTACAGCCGATTGATCTCTAATCAGATCAATGGGCTTTTCTAACTATGTCATTAAAAACTCTGAGTCAGGTCACTATAAGAAGTGGCTTCTCCTCAGAAATACTGATCTATCAGTTAAAAAGGTGAATCAAACTTAACATCTAGTCCATGTACAGCAGATTCTGTATGGGAAATGTGAAGCTTACAATTAAGTACATGCAGGTTCTTACCTCTGAATGGACCTCTGAAAAGGCCTGGAATAAAATTTAATGTTAAACCTAAGATGGGCTTCAGCCTTCAACAGAAGAGCATCTGATGTAAGGACATAAATCCTTCTATTCACTTAGCCAAAGATATTACTATTTAGAAGGATGTTTTGATAGCAAATGAAAAAAAAGACTAAAAGAACTTTTCTATTAAGGACCAAACAGGTTGCAATCCCACTGCAAACTGAATTACTAAATAGGGGAGAGAAAAGTTTCACAAATCTTTCAGAAATCACAGGCGAATTCCCAAAGTGAGAGAAAATTCCTTCGGTATGAGGACTCTCAAGTGGCTTTTAAAGGAACTGGCCTAAGTTTCTTTTCAGTATAAATGTATAGTTTAGACTAATGGACAGGGAGATTGAATCAGGTGATCATAATCAAGTCCTTTTACCATACCGCATACCACTTACTAAGTATCCCAAAATGATAGTTTTCTGCTATTTATAAAGAAGTCATAATTATGAGATCCTGTAAAATGGACTAGGGGTTGTTTATATCTTTGCAGATCTACCTCTCCTGCCATATTGAAGTCATTCTTGGTAAATATTTATCCAATATCCAGTGAGGATCCCGCAACCTCTACAGGAAGTCTATTCCAGTGATTACTGTGCCTTGCTCTTGAGTAGTTTTTTCAGATTCTATAAAATACATTTCTATAGGCTAAACACATTGCTCTTTGTCTTACACTGGCTTTGTAAAATTTCTTTCTTTCATCTTTACTGCTACCTTTACGTAGCCAAAGACTTCCGCAAGTTCTTTCCTCAGCCTTTGCTCTGTATTAAAGAACTGCTATTTCTACATTCTTTCTTTATAAGCCGTATTTTCTATATCTTTGATAATTCTTGTTAATGTTTTACAGGCTTCTTCCTTCCTGCATTGTGGTGTCCCACACTGGGCATGGTACCACAGGCCTTATTTATTCACACATCTCTTACAGTTAAAATTCTCATTTGTATATCTCTGTATGATGTTAGCCTGGTTTTATAATATGATATTGTTATCTCATTTTGTGATCATCTACAACCCCAGATTCTTCTGTATAGACAGACACGCCTTGTATTTATGCTTTTGATTATTCCTTAACTTGGGAAGTAATTTTTATACTTTTGATTATTCCTTAACTTAGGAAATAATTTCCCTAATTTTTAAGATCAGTCTGAACTCTTCCACCATAGTTCCAGCCCCTTCTTCCTTAATGCCATCTGCAAATTCCTCTGCGTGTTTTCTCTAGTTCTTTCTGCATCTTTATTGTCTCTCTTCCTTCTTGCAAGCAATTACGAAAGATGTCAAATAGTACCGGACCAAAGAGAGGATGCTCTGAACTCAGTTTGGTCTGTCTCTGCTCCTTGACAGCACGCCTTTGATAAATGCCTGGAACCTCATACTAAGAGAGTGCGACAGCACTCCTCTTATTAATAGTTTAGTTCAGTTTGCTTTACCCTCTCTTATTTGCAAGGATTGTCAATTTTGATGCCAAGATGTATAACATCTTACCTAGCCACAAGATTTGATTTTTATTTCTTATTTTTAAATCCATGATGGTTGTTCTTCATCATCTTCTAAGTACCTGCATGTTGTTTATTTGACTGTTTGCTACATTTCCTCTTGCCCCCTGAATTACAGTCAGACTGACCTGTAACTCTCTGTCCACTTACTAAAGAGTTTATATATATTTTTTTTCCCCTACTACGTGAAAACTTTCTTGTCCTCTTTGAATTCCCACAGGTTGGGAATGTCAATGATTCTGTGGTTGCAGCCCGGGGGGCATGAAAACATCCAGCCTAACAAGCCATCTGTAAATCTGTTCTTTCCTGAGCTGTGATGGACACACTTGAGCCCCAGCCATACTCTGATTCAGGCTGACTGAGGGGCAACCAGCCCCACGCCCTGGGGTGAAGCTGCGAGCTGGAAAGCTCCTGGCTCACGTACAAGGGAGTGAAGATGCCTCAGAAAAATATTTCCATAAGTGGTTTTGAAACCCGAAGGTGCAAGATAACCAATGTACAGAACAAGATACCAGAGCTAAACCGAAGACATCTGTCTTGTCTATGTTACCTATAAATACTACCAACCGGATGGGCCCAGCTTGAGCTCTCCCTGAACTGCAGCTGGCCTGCAGGACAGACGGCTCTCCCCTCCCGCAGGGATGCCTCTCAGGGTTTGAGATTCCTTACCTGAGATCCTTCCATACCCCCGGCAGAGAGATCTCTTACCTACGACAGATCTTCTGCAAGTGACTGATAGCATGCTGAATTGATACTGATGAAATACTACTAATCCTCATAGCTATTTAATATTATTATAAACACTGTATAGATAATTCCATTATGCATAAACTGTTGTCCAAGTCTGAGACTAAGATTAGACCTAGCCGCCCTGAGGTTCCATAAGGAGTTTAGAAAGCAAGGGGGTCTGCTCTGAACCTTGTGACTCAAGGGGAGGGTCTTCCCTGCTCTTTGCATCTCCTGACTCTCTGTGAATCACTCTAACTCAATTCTAACTCAATTTTCCTTTGTATGTTTCTTCCATGAGTAATTAATAAGGTAAACCTTGCCATCAAACTTACTGAACCTTGCCAAACCACTGTTAAACTTTGTTAAATTCCATGAAATTTATTGAACTCAGTCAAATTATTATTTTACCTCAATAAAATGTATTTACCTCAATAAAATGTATTCTCTCTTTTGAGTGAGGAGCATTCCACTCATCTGTGACATTAGCCTAGTATCAGTTCTCAGCCCTAGATCACCAGTGCAGTTGTGCTGGTCGATTGCACTTGGTAACTTCAGTAAATACTGGAGCATGGGAGAATGCATTAGATTTTTATTTTTTTTCCTTCTCTATGTCATGATTTGTTTTAACGCTCCTTTCTTTCCCAGAAATGATGACTATATCATGGTCATTCTTTCTTATGATGCCCACCATGTCCACATTCTCAGACAGATCTGTGGCAGTGGTTGTAATTAAATAGCACATTGCACTGCAGCTGTTCTCTCCATCTTCTGCAGAGTGCTTCAACACCTTTCCAGAATTCTCTGGGTAGCCTGTGTCCTTCTGTATTGCTTTGTCATCAAAATGATAATTGAAATTTCCCATTAGGATGAAGTTTTTATGCTTTTGATAAGTATTTTGGTCAGCCAGTGAAAGGCTCATCCACTATCTTCTTTATTTACAGCCTACCGTAGTCCCCTACATGACAGCAATATTGCTTTCACTGGGAAATGTTTACTCACTCTAGCCTCCGTTAGCCCTTTTGGACTAAAGAATAAGCATACGCATCCTTGAAATAGCCTTTTAGTCTCAGCCATCCTTCCTGAACAGACCACACCTGTCTCTATGAACTGTCCAACCAAATCTCTATCGTGCCAATTAAGACATGATTTTGAATACAATTTAAGACACGATTTTGAATATGATTTAAGACACCTAGCCATTCCTGTTTCCTATCCTCTTGCATTACTATGTACTAAACTCATTCTAGTGTGTGTGTATATATATGTATATTCTAGTTATCTATTAATGTATAATGAACAATAGCATAAAATGGATATATAATGAACTAAGAGGTTTTTGCTTACCTCTCTCAAAGCCACATCAGGAAAATGCTTCCTTCCACATCTAAGTCTTTATACTGATTGCCGTCTCGTATGTGACTCCTGAGTTCATATCCTTTCTGCAGCCAGTGCCGGCTGCTCTCCTGCAGGGGAAATCCCAGGGAAATGCAGGTTGGTGGGACCTCGGCAGGGCTCTTGTCCCATAGCCTGCCCACAGCAGGCTCAGATGTGGGGTCAGACCAGGCTCCTCAAGGCATTACCCAGACAAGGCTTGAAAACTGCCCCAGGCTGGAGGCAGCACCACCTCTCTGCATCCTGGCCCCACTGCCGGGCGTCCTTGTGGGCAAAAGGCTCCTTCTTACCTTGCACCTGAGCCTCTGGTGTTTGGCTTTATCACCACCGTCTCTCATCCTCTTGTCACGTCCTGCTGGGAAAAGCTTGGCTCCTTGATGACCTCTTCATAGACAGCAGGGGGCCAATAACCTATTCAGGTCAACCAATTTAGTTTAGCTATAATCTAAGTTTATGGTTAAATTTAGGCTCAAAGAAAAAAAATTAAGATATTATTGGATGCGGGAAGCCTGAAAGCCAGAATAGTTAAGCTAGGTTAGGAACACCAGTAAAAATTCACTTACTTACATACACTTCCATGCAAAAGGATTATGCTACAAGCAGGACAGGTGCTTTTTTTGAAGCCCAAGTCACTGTGATTTAACAAGGCTTGAATTTAGAATAGGTACACAGCTCTGATCATTGCTGGAGTCTATTTTTAATAGACTCTCTCCTGATTGATAATGATTTTTAGCTTACAATATGTCCTTTCTGTGTGGCCTGGGACCCTATGCAAGCTCAAAACCAGCTCACTGGCAAATTTTGAGATGGATGCTGCTGCCTGAGTAAAGTTTTGGACAAGCTTGGACCCACAGTAAGAGAAAAAGCTTGTGCGTGCTTGAAGGTGGATTGACAAAGCTGTGATTACAAAAGGAGAGTCTGAGGGGGACAGCAGAAAAATTGGAAGGTATGCTTCCTCATATAAATTTTGGAAAGATTCCCAGGAATTGCAGGGTTGTCTAAAAATCCGGAAAAGAGGATGTGTGAACCTTGAAGGGTGAGGTTCCAATGAATAAAAAGTCCTCTCCGAGATGAGTGTATCTCTTTGAAGACTTCTGTACTCTGCATCTCTAAGAGGCACTGCAGACAAACAGCTGAGGGGACAGACAGGAAGGTGTATCTACACCAGCGCCACGCTGGAAGTCATCTAAGTTTCCAAAAGCAAAGCTGAGAATCCTTCTCTTACATCAGGTGGATGAGCCTGCAAAAGTCAAACCAAGGTTAAAAGTTAAATAAAATTAGACTCACATCTGACTGGTTGCTGGACAACTGTAACGATGAAGAAGACTATGCCTTCTTCCATAACCTATTAAGTTTCTGATTTAGATACACACACATGCACTCATGGTTCTCTCTCTCATGCAGCACTCAGTGAGAGTGGAAAAGACCCAAAAGACCTAGTGCTGAGAGACTTAGGATGAATGTTGGTAATGTAGGAAATCTGACAAGGTGTAAAAAGTACCGGCCTTTCCTCTAAAGTGGAAGTGCAGCAATACTGCTACAAACCTTAGGAGGTTCTGAAAAGTTACCCAGTTGTTCAGGTAACTTGGCCCACATTGTTCCTTGTATCAGGGCTGGAAGGATCTGCAGGGCGAATCTTCCCACCCCACGCTGCAAGGTGTCTAGGTTGCCATCAGCCCATTGTAGGACACACCATCCCCATGTGTTACTGAAAGACTCCAAGACCAACAGCTCTCACACATCAGCAGGACAGGAAGGTTGACCTGCCTACTGAAGGCTCTGCCTCTCAGGAGCTCTGCATGGAGGGCACAAGACTGCTGGGATCAAGGTGGCACTGCACTGGGGCACTCAGCCCAGTGTCGTGAGCTCAAATGAAAAAAGGGCAGGACGAAAAAGCATAT
This sequence comes from Stercorarius parasiticus, assembly GCA_013396915.1. Taxonomy (NCBI): domain Eukaryota; kingdom Metazoa; phylum Chordata; class Aves; order Charadriiformes; family Stercorariidae; genus Stercorarius; species Stercorarius parasiticus. The sequence continues at coordinate 151,168 of VWZL01005326.1, read as the reverse complement.
CGTCCCACTGGGTTGCTGCATGGGAAACACCTCTGGAGGTTCCATCTCTTGGCACAGGGGCTAAAAGATGCAAAACTACAGAGACAGAGAAGCACTTCAACAGCGGCCTTTGGTGCCAAGACCAGTTGTTGCTGAGCTCAATAACTTCTGCAGTGCCAGAAGCATATAGTCACAGGTTGCTGACACAGGGAACAACTTCACGCTAGCACTGAATAAGCTACTGAAGAATGATACCAGGAGAGCTGACTCTGCTCCGGTGAGGCCGCACCTGGAGTACTGTGTCCAGTTCTGGGCTCCCCGGTTCAGAAGGACAGGGAACCACTGGAGAGAGTGCAGCAAAAGGCTACCAAGATGATTAGGGGTCTGGAGCACCTCTCTTATGAAGAAAGGCTGAGGGATTTGGGTCTCTTCAGTCTGGAAAAAAGATAGCTGAGGGGAAATCTTATCAACACTTAAAAATACTTAAAGGGTGGGTGTCAGGAGGATGGGGCCAGGCTCTTTTCAGTGGAGCCCGGCAACAGGACAAGAGGTAATGGGCACAAACTTGGACATAGGAAGTTCCACCTAAACACGAGGAGGAATTTCTTTACTTTGAGGGTGGCAGAGCACTGGAACAGGCTGCCCAGAGAGGTGGTGGAGTCTCTGTCTCTGGAGACATTCAAAACCCACCTGGACGTGTTCCTGTGCAACATGCTCTAAGGTGACCCTGCTCTGGCAGGGGGGTTGGACTAGATGATCTCCAGAGGTCCCTTCCAACCCCTACCATTCTGTGATTCTGTGAAACCATGGTAACCCAGTTCTGACGCAGAGGCAGAAAGTGTGATCTTAGTGCACTTCGCTTTCAGTTTGTCTGGACAAAACAGCTCCTGAAGAGGCACTCCTCAGTGCCAGAAGGGATGCAGCACTTGCTGGCTGAGATGTCACAGGAACTGCAAGGACCTGAGTCTCAGGTCACACAGTGTAATCCAGAGAAGTCAGAGGCACATCTTGCTGGGGCCTGTTTGGCAAGCCTGCTTGGAAGGGCAGCACCCAGAAGGTTTCAAAGCACCAAGGCTGGAAGCCAGGTTTTTGTTCTCATCTGAGTTTCTGTATGTGAGTGATACGCCACCTCCCTCAGCTGTGTTAGCAACAGTGTGCTCTTCAAGAGTCATAGGGAGACATCTGGCTTTACACACTTGAAGGTTAAAACATGAGAGTAGGCTACAGCTGAGGAACTTCTAGCATTGCAAATCAAGCACAGGAAACTTCCAGGAAAAATGTGGCTAGCGGGGAGGTCAGGTGAGGAAAAGAGGCTCATGCACTGTTGTGGTTTAGCCCCGGCCAGCAACAAAGAATCACATGGTCTTTCACTCACTGCCCCCACAGCTGAGGTATTTGATACCAAGACCTGACCTCAAATGGAATGGCACAAAGCAGTCAGAGCAACAGTCACATAACTGGTGGAGCTAAAAATCCGGGGAAAGGAGACAACGGCTTGGTTGTTTGTTCCCAAGAAACAGAAAAGCTGTGTGATGAAAAAAATTCATTTCACATGTGATGGCAACATGACACAAATGAGGAAAGGACCCTTGTTCAGCCACTCACTGATACTGGTGAGTGACTGCAGGGCAGCAGATGGGACACAAATCTGTCCAGGTTCTCTTCTGCTGAGTAGGAAAGTGGCTTGCCATTTCTATTGGGTCTCTGCTGTCTGCTGGGCAGTAAAGATGGCAGTCTCAGAAAGCCTTCCAAAAACTCAGAGTGCTGACTGTAGGCCTGTCCCTGGCTTTGCCAGAATTTAGAAATAAAGGTTAACTTTTTCCTATCAGCAGAGGTAAAAAAAAAAAAAAAAAAGGATAGCACATCTACTCCCGTAACTCAGAAATCTAGATTTTTTTTCCAGTATGGTTTTAAGAACTGGCAAATTAATCAACTAACCAAATAGGACTAGGCAGAGAAAGGAGCCGTGTCCCCTAGGTTGCTGGGGTTTCTCAGACAGCTCCCTGCAGCACATTTAGCATTCTGCGTATGGTGAAACTTCCACCTTATCATCGGTGGAGATACTCAGCTGCAGCCATATCACACCCTCCACATTGCTTAATGCTTTACATGAAGAGCTCTGTCAGGTTTTAAATAAGGCAATAGCAGTGAATAGAGCTGGAAAACCTGTTGCATGTGCTGCTGTGGATTAGTCCCATGTCTTTGAGCATGGTTCCAGGAGTTCACAGTCAGACCTGAATCAGACTACACACACAGCGAAAAAAAATCCCCAAACCACCCAGAATAATAAACTTTCGCAGACGCAAAGAGCAGAGATAATATGGGAATGTGCTAATGTATCATTTTCTACTAACTCACAATTACTGTTCAGAACAATTACTGTTAAGACTACATCAGTGGGACTGCAATTTCTGTAAGTAGCATGTTACTAAAACAAGACTTTTCTCAATAGCTAATTGCTCTGTCAGTGACATGAGTGAAAAAAAGCTTATTTCTTGTGAAAAGTGTTTCTGAACAGCTGTGATGGTAAGCGCAGTATGTTGCTTTGAGCAGCTGTGCTCATGTTTATGCTGCTGTCTACATACAGCCGTACTGCCAGAGCAGCTTTCAGCAGGGACAACGTCCTCCCAGGCAGCTATTTGGATCAATATGCAAACTCAGTAATTATTTCACATTTTGAGCTATCTATCTGCTCCAAAACCTGTTTGCTTCCCTCATGTAACTAGTCAGACATCTCATTTTACGTAAAAGGTTTGCTTCTGGTCTTAAAAAAAGGTGTGTTTGGACACCGAGTCATGTGAGCAGGAGCAGATTGCATCCTCTAGACCTGTTGCAATCGAGTGACACATAATTGTCACCTTTGGTTCCATTGCAAAGAAACCATTATAAAATATGGCCCACCCACACAGAAAACCTTAGTGGGCTTTGAAAATTCAATTTGCTTTAAAACAAAGAAAAACCTTTGCACACTCTCGTGTATACACTGAGTCAAATACTTCCTTACTCTAAAATACAGATTGAATTTCAGCCTGTGCCACGTATTTGTGTCATGGCTGACCTGCTAAAGCCATTACAGGCTATGACGAGGCCTATTAAGAAACCAGATGAAAACACAAATTTTAGCCTTTTTCTGGGTTACACATGCTGATGTATCTTGACTCATACCTCTGAAAAATGCCTGTTTATGTCAGATAAAGACCAATTTTTCTATTTATAATTCTGTCACAGCATGAAACAGTTCATCTTGAACACTAATTTCCACTTAAACTATTTATAGTTTTACTAATGTGTTACATCTAAGCTGACAAGTTAAACTCCAGATTGTTCTGTTAAAGACTTCAGCTCACAAATTTAAGATTTTAACTACAACTTTGTTTCACTCATGATATCAGAAAGCCTGCTCACTATATATGCAAGCTGTGCACCTGGACAGACCAGTGCTACTGGAGCAAGCAAGCAGAATAAACAACATATTTGCCTTTCACAATATTTCTTATTGGAAGTTTTCTAAAAAACCCACAAACAATGCGTACCAGCTAATTTTCCATTTCATGAAGGACAGCATTTTCACATTTTCCCTTTTCTTAGCAATTCTATGTACCATTTACTCCCAAAGCCCTGGATCCAAAAATAGAAGAATACTTCCCCTCACACTCATCCTGTATTCTCCTACAAAATCCTGATCTAAACTAGGAGTCTCCAAACCCAAAACTATTTGTGAGGTGAAGTTGCTGGAAGCTCAGCTATGGAAGTTTAGCCAGCCTGTTGCAAAGAAAACCACAGCAGAACCTTACAGAGTTACCTTCTCCACCCAGAATGACAAAAAGCAGCCACTACAACAACGGTGCAGGAAAAGAGAACTCATTTCTTGCTAAACATTGTTGTTACAATGATGGAAGAGATGGGATTTACAGCTGGAAGATAACAGCACTGATAGTGAATGCCCATTCTGCCCAGTATCTACTGAATAAAATAGACATGGTTTAAAAGAATAAAAAGGATTAGTATCTGCCTAATTGCCAGAATAACAATGATATTTTAGGAAAAGGGATATAGAGGTGATGCAGTAACTTCACTAAGCAGTAGTTCAATCAAAGGACACCTTTCAAAAGACAATGTGAAGAACAAAGCACCATCAGCCAAGGGAAACAACTGTGCAGTCTAAGCTGTAAGTATACTCTGAGTCAACTGCTGCTAAAAGCTAAATGAAGTTACCATAAAGGTCAATAACTTCATAAAGGTCAGAAAAAACAAAACCCTCAAGCTATTAAAAACATAGCTAGACATAAAAATTGTTACAGCTGAGAAAAACATCCAGGAAGGCAAAAAGCTTAGGAACTAAAAAGACTAATTTAGCTATTTACAAATACAGCAGCAATTAGCAACTTAGAAATACACATGAAGTAGTGTAAACCAGCATACCGTAAGAACACACAGGAAGACGTCTGATAAGTGACTTGAAGCAAACCCAACGCTCTCACTTAGCAGCAGCAGGGAAAAAAAATGAGGAAGTAAGGTAAACAAGGAAGAGTTAAAGTGTTAATATTTTACCCACTAACAAGCCCAGCCATGAATATGAAGAAAAATTTAGGCTGCAAGTGTTGTATTGTGGTAAAGTTTTTAGAAAGACAATATGCATAAAACAATTCTACAGTTATAAGGAAATGGAAAAAGTGTGTCCAAAATAATCAGCAAGCTGAGTCAGTGTTGAGTGGAGCTTTCTGTACAGCTTTGTACCAAGAATCTCATTTCAAGAACATCGCTTGATGTTCTTTCTGTCAACAGAGAAAGAACAATTTGGTAACACTTAGTATAATCACACTTTAATGAGCCATTGAAGTTCTTCCTAAAGTGTTACAAAGATATAATAAATTTGTAATATAAGTGTAAAAGCTCAAAATTGAACTGAAAAGACTTAGTAAAAAATACAGGTTAAAAGTTACTGCAGCAAAACAAAGTCATTACAGTTACACTTGTGCGTTTTATTTTTTTTTTTTTTTTAAAGAAAACCAGTAGTATTCACTGGTACAGAGACAAAATAAAATACAGTGAGAGTTTTCTTTCTCCATACAGTATTCAATCAAGTAGCACTGCAATGAACATTGATTTCATGCATAAGTTCAGAGAGAATTTTAAACTCTGCATATAGTACTTATTTCAGCTTTTGTACATCCCCATTTGCAACACATTCCTGCCAAACCCAGAGATTCCCGTTTTCTTCTGGGATACCTGGCCCAAAGATAACCATTTGATCCCAGGGGGTTTGCAATTCCTGTTCCTCCCCTGTCTTTCTGAACAGCTTCCTCTACCTGGCGAACAAGTTCTTTGAAGTCATCCACCACAGGTACATATTCATTATAGTCATTTAAACTGTACAAGTCCTTGAACATCTCCCATCCAAGAAATGGGCTGCTTCTCTGCAGCTGCTCCACTTCAGGACCCAAAATTGATTGCAGCTTGAAGTTTCCCAGTAGTTTGTTACTTGCTGTTTGTGCAGAATCTGTTTAAAGAGAAGATTTTTTTTAAGTTCAGACTGTAGGAGTACCAAAAGCAGCACGTAGCTCTAAGAAGCAGTAATAAAAAACATTCAGTTAGCAATAAGCAAAGCACTGTTTTCTAGGAGGACTGTCAGTACTGCAGTGTCCCACTCCATGATTTACTTATAACTTACTTTTAGGGGAATGTTTATGTTTTAAAGGCTACACTCTCTGATAGACATGGAGAGGCTACAACCATGACTGAGGTGTAGACATCCCATCACAACTGCACTGTGTTACTGATACAGAAGTCTCAATATTTCTATAAAAACAAAAATTTGTTGTAAAGACACATACCCAGAAACCACATAGAGTTATGTCATGTGGCTCATGAATTAGACTAAACTACTCTCCTCCCATGCACAATCACACAAACTAGCATCATATGAAGTGTAGGGATGAAATATTGTACGTAAACTTCTTATAGATTTTATTTTTCTATTGGTATTTTCAGTCAATGCTTTGCACTCATTTCTTTCATTTCTCAAGGCATAGCAGAGGCTTGCAGAATTTACTTAGAAACACACTTTGTCTCACTGACTGGAGCGTTCTCAAAAAAATCCAGCTCTCCTTCCTTTCACCTCACACCATTTCTCTTGGTTTTACTTCTGTAAGGGAAGTGGTGCTGCTTACTTCAGCTAATGTGAACAGAAACAGCTCCTTCAGTTCTCAAGTTTAAAAAAAAAAATCACAATTGTTTGTCTTGTGGTCTTAATGCTGCTAATGTTACTCTGTTTCAGAAAGCTGAAAGAACACAAGAACTTCCAGTGAATGTTATATTTACTTTAGTATGGCTCATGAATGTATAGAAGCTACTTTTCAGAAAGAACAGCTGCCTGAATATGTACAAAAATAAAAGTGGTTGTAGCTACTTTACTAATTAGACAGTAACTACTATTTAGTAGTCTTTTGGGGCAGTGAAGACTTTTAGTTAGACAGCACACAGCACAGTCTGGGGACCTCAGTGACTGATGCTCTCAGAAGCTACTGTTCATAAAAAGGAAACCAAAGTTTGCTGGGAAAGAACACAATCCCAGCAGCGGCTGTACATGTCATTTGTTATAATTACGAAGGTAACTTTTAACTTCTACTCAACCTATTGGGAAAAAACAAACAAACAAAAAACTCCCAAGAAACCCAAAATACCGGCTTCATTAACTGATGTTATTTCATTAACAGTATGTTTAAGCAAGTAAAAAAGAAGCTCTTCTATTGCACATTTTAGCCACAATTCCAACTTTTGTCCTTGTTAAAAAACGTTTTTTTCCACTATTCAAAATATCAGCATAAGTGAGAGTCATTACTTAAAATTACTCTGCTACATTACTGTAGTTTGAGAACACAGCCCAAAACCCCATCTGCTTACATTTTCCTAATATATTGAACTTGGAACACACAACAGTAAAATTCTGAGTACTTTACCCATTGACTGTTTCACCAAAGATGCCTAAAGCACTTCTTGCTGTTTAAATCGTAACCTGAAGGACCAGAGACCCATCCACCCTGCAGCCCACCAACTCTTTTGTACAGAGCAGCACAAGTGACTGATAAAAACCCCAAAAGACTCCACATCCAATAACGCCCCTAGCACAGCCCAGAAAGACGAGGAGCACAGCTTTAAAGCTCCTGTCAGAGAGGGAAAATTGAGCCGGGTCTTCCGAGCCGGCAGAGCTACCGAGTTCTGGGAGGGGAGCGAAGCCATAGCGAGGCATTCCCTACGCTTCCGAGGGTGCATCGCACCTCCCTGCACGGCCAAGAAAGAAAAAAAAAAAGAAAAAAAAAAAGTGTGATTTATTCTTCGTGAGTTTGTTGGTTCTTTTTTTCTTAAAGACTTCAGTGAGCCTCGGCCGCCGGCAGGGCTGCTCAGCCCTGTGCAGAGCAGTGTCTCTGAGCAGACCAAAAACTTTGCAGGTTGCCCCGGCGACTGCCGGGTCTTTTTCTCCAAACGCGCGGGTTTCCCTTCAGAAGTCAGGCGAGACGCCGACCCGCACGGGGAACGAGAGGGAAAGAGGGGGACGGAGACGCTCCCACCGCCTCTGGGGCGGGAGGAACAAGCCCGTCCCCACTCCATCTCGTTTCCCCGCCATTTCTCCCCCCGGGACCTCTCCCGAACGAGGCGAGGCGCTCCGAGAGCCCCGTCCGCCCCCGGGGCCGGCTGGGCAGCGCCGCCGCCCCGGGGCCGCTCGTGACAGGGCAGCCCCCTCCGTCGCGCCTCGCCGGCCCCCCGGACACTCACCGTCCGCGGGCGCCGGCTCCATCGCCAGCAGGGAGAGCCGCTTCCAGCGGGACCCGCCGCAGGTGAAGATGACGGCGCGGATGAACTCCCGTCCGCACAGCTTTACCCCGTACCCGTCCCCTTCGCCCGCGGGAAGCGCGGCCGCCACCACCGCTCCCCGGCCGCCGGGCTGCCCCGGCGGGGCCGTCGCGCAGATCAGCGCCGCCGCGGCGCAGAGGAGTCGCAGCTTGGCCCACATGGCGCCGCCCGTCGCGGACCCGCCAACCGCCGGCACTCGCGGCCCTCGAACCCAACAGCCGCTGCCACCACCCCGCGTGCCGCGCGCGCTGCCGCCGCCTGCCCGCCCTCCCGCCTTTTATGCGCTGAGGGCGGCTCTGAGTCACCGCCCCGGCCCCGGCGTCCGGGCCGCCTCGGGCAGCGCACTGTTGTCCGTCTGCTCCCTTGCTTGCCGCCACCGCTCCTCACGCCGCGGTGAGGGTGCACCCCGCCTTCCGGCTCCCCTCAGGCCCGCCGCCGACCCGCAGCCATGCGGCAGGCCCTCCGCCCGGCCCTCCCTCTCTGTCCGAGCTTTGCCTGCCTGTGGTCAAGTACCAGTTGCCGATGCCCCCTCGAGTGGCTCTTAAAATGTGGAAAACTTCTGCTGTTTTTTCCCTTGCAAGTCTAGAGTACGCGTACCTACTACCTCCTAAACATGTTGATTGAAGCAAAAAGACAGGAGCAAGTGAAGTAAAATAAGAGCGCTTCCACAGAACTACTTAAACCGTGGACACTTGAGGTGGGATTTAAAAGCCTGAATTCCTCTCAGGTTCAGATTTTTTGTTCTGGATGCCCACGTTCAGTGGCAGCTGCCAGCACCGAAGTGTCTGAGAGGCCTCGGCTCCAACACGCCTGCCCTGGGGATGCGCAGCTCCACGGCGGCGTGTTTCACCGGCAGCCCTCAGCAGGATCTGTCTGACAAGGGTGGCATTCTTCGGACTCACCAAGCAGAACTATGTGCTGTGTGAAAATAAATTTTGCTTTTGGGGTGTTTTTTTTTTTTGAGCACAATAGGACAAGAAGTGGCTGCTGTACCTTTTTATAAACAGTCCTACTGTGGAAAACCAGAAAATTTAATCTCTCTAAAAATACAATGAAGCTTCGTCTACAGATCCTTTTGCATGAGGGCTGTGCTTTCTATCCCTTGGGTACTGTTAATGTATAGAGAAAAACCCTCAAAACTCAATCTAGGAGAGCAGAAAGAAGACACGCATCCACAGCTTAGTGTACAAAGGTGAATGATTCACCTGTGCGGGCAGAGGAGACGCAGACTCCAATCACCTGTTCAAGGAAGACTTGGGTGTTTTATGCTGACCGGGATCTAGAAGGAGGCTGTGGAGGGCTAGAATAGTGAGCAACCTGCAAAGTTGTCTTTACTTGGACTTTCTTTTTGGTTCAGTCTTAAATGTTTTGGATAGTGGTACCACTTCAAGAGAAGACACTAACTATAATCCAGGCTGTTACTAGGATGCAATCCACAGAGGTGGAGGCTGCCAATCCAAAATTCCTGAAGAACAAAACCTCGATCTCTTTCTCCGTCAGTTGAAGTCTTAACTGCTGTTCTGTTACAGACAAGTTGTGCTGGGATAATCACAACTTACATTTTTAAAGAGAGCAGCAGCTTGACCTTGTTGATATTGTGGACTTTTTCTGAAAATACCCATCACATCAGCTGAACTTACTTGTGGACTGTAAATAGTATTCCAGGCAAGGGAATCGTTTTCAGTGACTGGAAAGCTGTAGTCGTGTGCAAGAGCATTACCAGGACTTTCAGGGCAATAAGGAAGGTGCCTCCCCAACACTGGACACAGTATTTAAAAGCAACAAAATATTGGATATGTCTTTCTCAGAGTTTTTCACCAGGTAATTTCGACAGAGGTCCCCAGATAGCAGGCTGATTTGTCAATCTACACAACAATTTGTGTCTCTCCACAATGCGTCACAATTTGTGACTCTCCACACGCTTTAGTTTCAAATTTAACTGGACCATCAGTTACTGTGGCACCACATCTAACTCTGCCTAAGCAAAGGCAGGCACTATGATGGCCACCTTTAGGGTTTTTTGTAAGAACCTCATTTTTTTCAACTGTCTGAAGTATGTAACCTCTGACTACAGGTGCTTAATGCAAGAGCTCAAACTGGAAAACAAATAGTTCAAACCAGTTCTTCTGACCTCACCTGCTTCTTCATCAGGGCTACTGAATGTGAGAGACAATACTTTCTGTGCTTTCTGTCATGCTTGTTGGTAGGTGATAGAGCACAAATTGTCAAAGAGGCCTTGGAGGGAATGTCTTTTCAAGACATTCATAATTCCTCAGGGAGCCCACACTGCAGTACTCTTCGTCACTCTTCTTGTTGAAAAGCATAGGCTATGCATGCTGTCTTGCTAGGATTAAAGACTGCAACAACAGGCAGCAAGTTAATGAGTTTTATTAAGGATCATATCTGAATGAGCTGGCAGTCGCTTGACATTGCTTAATGTTACTATGCTTAATGCAGTTTCACTAGTAGGGTGTACACTGAGTATTTTTCCTCCAGCCATATTTTAGCAGTATTGCCTTTTGACTACATCTGCGGTGATATGAATAGTAAGTTATAAAGAAACTTACTATGTTAGTCACATAACTTTAAATCATACAGGACTTTATACAGAAAAGCCTTACTGGCAATCTCTTAGTAATTTGGCATGAATTTAAATCAGGTCAGAGGCAAGGTTTGTTTATCTGTTCATCATAGCTAGAAAAACTACTTCTATTCAAAACAATACATACAGAAGAAAATAAATAATTTAAATACAACCAATCTGAAGCAACTATCCACCTTCTTACTGTTTGTGTAATAAAGAAGAACAGACAACAGCAAAAGAAATAAAATTCCATTTGTGATCTATAGCCTCTTGCTAGATAGGTATATCCAATGTACTTGTCTCAATGCAAGTATTTTGTATTTTTTAGTTTCTGAAAATAAGGTAAAGATGATTGTACCGTTTCCCTCCCTTGCGATAAATTTTGGTTCTGTTGGCCAATAGCAATCAAAGTTTATAGAAGGCAGAGGAGGTTTCACAAAAACAGGTGGCTAAATAAAGAAGACGGCCTTTAACATTACCTTGAATACCTTGAATGAAAGGCTTATTCACATGTTAAATATCAGACAATCTACTCAGAAGATCAGAAGTAGGACAGAAACGCACAGGCTTCATTAGTTTTTTTTCAGAGGCTTCATTTCAAATTCATGCAATTCACTGCTGCAAGAACTACTTAGTCTTTGAAAGTTGCCCAAACATGAATTTAAAATATTTCTTAAGTTTCCTTATTAGTAGACAGGGTTCTGCAGAAAATGTGGAATACCACTGCATGCATGTGATTGGTGAATAAGTACCAGTGGTGTCCAGCTACCTTATGTAGGGCTTCATCAGAAGATGATAATGGGTTTTAGAAAGCCAGTAGTTAAAAAATGAAGAAATCCAAGCATTTTTATATTCTCAGCCTGGAGAAGAGAAGGCTCCGAGGAGACCTTATAGGAGCCTTCCAGTACCTGAAGGGGGCTACAGGAAGGATGGGGAGAGACTCTTCATCAGGGAGTGTAATGATAGGACATGGGGTAACGACCTCAAACTGAAAGAGGGCAGATTTAGATTGGATATCAGGAAGAAATTATTTACTGTGAGGGTGGTGAGGCACTGGAACAGGTTGCCCAGAGAAGTTGTGGATGCCCCTATCCTGGAAGTGCTCAAGGCCAGGCTGGATGGTTCTTTGAGCAGCCTGGTCTAGTGGGAGGTGTCCCTGCCCATGGCAGGGCGGTTGGAACTAGATGATCTTTAAGGTCCCTTCCAACCCGAACCATTCTATGATCCTATGATATAATTAATTCCAAGACTGATAAAGCAATTAAATAATAATGCAGAAACTATCTCATTTGGGTATGTCCACATAAGTGCCCTCCCCTTCTTCTTTTAAAAGCAGTGATATGGAGTCATAAAATAACTTCAAAACATTTAGGAAGGGGCTGTTGAGAATTAACTTTCCCTACCATGAGAAAGGTTAAGAAGAGTTAAATCATTCATCCAAGGAATAAAGGAAAGGGCCCAAACTGTCTGCCCTGCCCACCTGAAGTAACTTTGCTTGTTTCTCAACAATACTCAACTATCCTCTCAAAACCAGATTAACAAGAGGAGCGTGGGGCAGTCATGGCTCACAAGCTGCGTGCACTTTCTTGGATTCTAAAGAAGACATATCCATAATGAGAACACAAAGAGTTTAATTTTGACATCTTAATCACGACTGACTTCTCACTTTCCCGGAAGAATGCTGTTCTGAGTGACACTGATTCAGGATGCATGGCTATCAGACCTTATGACCAGAAAAAACCAACAGGATTAAGGTGGTAAGAGTAGTGTCCTCAGGTCAGAACAAGCTCCCCCTGCAGTTATTCTCCTTCTCTTCCCCAGTGATTCATGAAAACAAAGACAGTTGCTGTAATATATTAAAGTCAGTTGAGCACCAATGACAGAAGAGAGCAGGATATTTTAGGTGTTTTATTTATTTATTTCTAGGAGTACAACGGGTATGATGATTACGGGCAACTTGTCCTATAAACATCTATTTCCCTGAAGCAGACCCTGTCAAAGGTAAGCTTTCCTGCTTTCTTTCATTGTTCTCGGAAGGAAATAATACAGTTCAGCTGCTCTGTAGCTGCATATCTATGTGACAGATATGACCAGGCTTGGCACATGCAAGCATTTCGATTAACACACTGGCAGTAGAATAAATAATCCGTAACAAAGAATGAGCATCTTCAAAACAAAAGTATATATTTATCACAAAAAAAGCAAAGCCAATAGTAAAAAATAAAGGCAGTAAAGGTGACTAACCCTTAATTTCTTGACAATCTTTGGCACATTCTATGTAGCCCATTTAAGTAAATTTCTGGGTTTGGCATTAGACTGTCCTGCTTAGAGCCTGTTGCTTTTCCTTTATAAATTTGGTAATTTTCAACAATTACTTGGTGAAATTTACTCACTGTGTAACACTGAATCATACTTGCCCCACTGGTGTTACTTTTTAGTGTGGAGTCTTTAGCGTGGATTAACATTATTGATCTAAGCTTAACCTTTGGGAGAAAAAAAATTTCAGATCTAGCTAGGACGAAGCAATAAATTGCTATCCTATTATCTTCTAAAACTGCTGTCAGGGTCATTATTTTGCTTAGCCTGCTTGCTTGCTTTAACACCGCCTTTTGATCCAACACTATAACCAGCAATCTATTGCAAACACACATATTCATTCCTAATTCACAGTGGACAGGATTAGGATATTTCCTAATTTTCTAGGATTTGTAAGTAAAACTCCTTACTTGCCAGAATGGCTTTCAAATTTTTAAAAGGTGAGTTAAAAGGCACAGATGGAGACACACAAATACCAAAACAAGCTGGTTTAATTGTTTTTCTTTCTTGGAAGAAAGAGGATCAATATATGACAGAGGTCAAAACATAAAAGGCTATTATAACTTCTTCAAAATTAAAGCAAGGTGGACTTCAGAGCTTGGAGGAAAGGGAACAGATGAATAACAGATGACCTGTTATTCAAAGCAAAACAGGTAAGCAGGGATATTTATGTCCTAAGTGTAGTACATAATATAGCAGCAAGTGATGAGGGATTCTGTTACAGGGCAGGCAGAAAATATGAGGTGGTCTTGGGCTGCGTTTTGTGAGCTCACAGAATATGGGCAGCACCACAGGCTGAGTTGAGGCACGCCTTCCAACCCAATTAAAACCAATGCCTTAAATCCTAAACAGCCAAAGTGTAGACCAAGCTATTATAACCAAACAAGCTATTAGAACCCATTTTATCACTCTGCACATTAAAATGCATAACATTTGAAATCTGTTACAGATTGTATGCATCATTAACACGCAATGACAGAACCGATTGAATGCAGAAGTGAATGCACTTTCAGAAATCAGTCTTACACAGCTATGGAAACTGCTATTAATTTACTCTACGTTGAGAAGCTTTTATTTTATTACATATTCACATGTCTTACTGTAACAATATTCTAATTTTAGTCAAGTCATCTTCAAAAACAGATTCAGGGCATTATCTCCAGCCAAAACTTAATTTTTAAATCAACAAATTGTCAATACAGACTTAGGCTTAATTCATTATTAGATGCTTTTTGAGCATTTGTTTTTCATTCCGTAATTAGGCTAATGCTAGAAGACTGTCCATCCAAAACACAAAATGATCTGTTTCTAAACAAGATTTCCGATACAAAAAGATGCATTTTTTTGCCACGTGTAACATCAGAATACTAAAATACACTAAAATCATATTCTCAATATATAACATGCTAGAGTAAAGGCATGCAAAAAATCCCTCAGTTTTTCAGTACTTGCAAGGCCCCTTGGATCTACCGATTACAAAAACATACATTAATAATTTTACTTGCTGTTAGCCTAAGTTAATATTCATCTTAGTAGTGAAACTCTGATTTCATGTAAACAAATTATCCTGAGTTTCAGAATGTCAAACAAGCATGAAAAAGATTCAGGAAATAGCTACATAATTTGTTTTCTCTTTTTGAGAAATTATCTCTGCTCATACTTTAATACAGTTTTTCTTAAAACACACAGTTAGCAAGTGACGTGTTTGCTTCTGAACCTACTTCTGATAAAAGCTGTTTATTCCAGAATTTGAAGCAGAGATGGTGAGTTTACTGCCTAAAGAACAGCAAATAGAAAGTGTCTTATTTTTCAAAGTTGACTGTCTATTCCTGCCTTCAAATTGAGCTGTGCATCCTTAAACATATTTGAAAATTATGACCATATTTATACAAATTTGTAACTACCAATTAACTTATTTTTGTTGATTATAGTGAGTTTGGTCAGTAACAGACATTTTTGCCACAGGTGAAAGTTATTTTCAGACTCTAAATAGACAGTGTAAATTCAATATTTCGTAATTTTCTCAAAATTTTAATGATACATTTATGTCTGAAACCACTATTAAAATCACATTTCAGCTGTTAAGCTTTAATCCCATCTTCCTGTTTTTCTATGAAGATCTTTCTCTGAGATCTTCTGATTTTCTCCAGCTCTTCGTAAGTGAGTGGTCCTTTTGGCAATTCTAGCAAAGTGCTCTGTGTGTCCAAAATGTTCTCTGCTTCACCTTAAAAAAATAAAAACAAATTTAATAAATTTCCTCCTCACCCTTACTGTGAGAAAGTAAAAAAAGAAAAAAAAAAAAAAAAACTGACTAAGCTATTCTTGTTTGGGCCACAGCAACAAAATACCAGGTCATGGCTACATATTTTACAAATGAGCTGATGCCAATGTAGCATTAAAGTTGTCTTTAAGGAATTTTGGACTAGTGGGATATCTGCACACAGAAGTGTTTGGTCTGAACTGAATATCTGCCTCAGGCTGCATTTGTTTGAATGAACTTCAGCCATAACAATTAATTATGCTTCTGTTGTTGCCGTTTCTGTTAGCCCCTTTCTCCTAAAAACTACACTGATCTATAGTAAAGTTTCATGTGGAGATTTACTACACACACGCTTTGAATTGGAGGCATGAGATAGAGCAAGGACTTAGCATCACCCTGTACTTTGTACCAACCCCATACTGCATTTGACCAATTGGGAATCTGAGAAGAGGGCAGATCAGACATAGACATAAAAGCATACATAAGCTTTAACAAGTAAATTCCCTGTGCACAGTATCCTAGACACGCTATATTTGGGCACAATTTTTCTTCAGGCCTAGGCTAAAAGATGTCAGGCTACAGGCAGAAAGTGGGTAGCACAGGCCTTGAAGAAGCGTTGGTCAAAGCATACTGCTCACAAAAAGATCTGCTAAGACAGTTACCTAAACATGCAGCCTTAACAGCATAGCAGGGAAAAGCTGCAGGGTGCAGAATGGTCTGGGTAAGGCTGGAATGAAAACATCTAGGACAGAGAATCCAGAAAACAAAGATACAGACTGAACATCATACGTAAATTGTGGTGGTCTAATTGTGATCTAAGAAAAGATGAAGATTAGGCAAAGAATGTGTTTGTTTTGGCTGATTCCATTTGGTACAGTGCCAACAATCTCGTTTACCTATGCCTTAACTCCTAGCTTGATGATTGTTGAGGCAGGGATTTGAAGCTGTATTTATGTGCAATAAACCTGACTGACTATTGTAATGCAGTCAAGATTGGGTCAATCTTTAAAACGGGTCCGAATGCTGAAATCTCCAACTGCTGAAATCTCCAACTGCAATTTTGGTAGTATTACAGTGCTTGGGATCTCCACACATCAGCAGCACCCATCAGGATGACACTGTTTACCATTCCCAGTAACTGGTAATAACATGTCAGTCAGTTGCATATAGCATCTGATTATGGAATATCAAGAGATCTTAGGTGACAGAGAGATGTTACAGATAGTCAAATCTCTATGCCTGTCACTCAGATGCACTAGAGCAGATTTCCCAGTCGCCATCCTTCTCACATGTCTCAGGATACAAGCAGTGAGCTATGTAAATCTTGGAAAAGGTAGCCAGTTTCATTGCTTAGTGGACAAGTTTTGTGCAGTTGGACGTTGTCTGTATAATCCCTCCCCTCCTCTAATAATTTGACTGAAAAACACCAGAAATATGTACCTGGACTAGGAGGAAAAGCAGAACAGCAAGGCCAAGAACACAGATAGCAGGTTCATGACTGATTCTTAGTGTCCTCAGTTATTCAGAAAAGATAGTGCATCTGAGGGCTGTTCTGTAACCCTGCCATCGCCAAAAGATTCAGTTCTATTTCATGGCTCTGGCACACTTGTGGCTTTTCAGCAGCAGAAGAAGAACTCAAAACAGGTATCTCCCCCTTTGTCCTCAGTTTTTCCTTTAATTAGCCCAAGCTATAAAGCAGGAAAAAAATCCCTCCAATGTCTATGTGGGAGAATAAGCAAGTAATGAGAAAATGTTTGTACAAGTGGGCTAGAGACAGAAGAAAAAATTAACTGTAAGCAAGATCAGAGACAAAATGCCTGGTGAAAGAGAAACAGAAAAACCTTCCAGGGGTATAAGCTGATTCCAAAGAATGAAGAATGGCAGATGCAAGGCTATTTGATCAAGTGGTTCAGATACAAGGAAGATTATGCAGCATGGAAATAATTGCAAATTAACTTAGGAGAAGGAATTGGCTATGAGGCTGAAGATAGGCATACCCTGGAGGAAAGAGACCAGTTAAGAGGGAACAATAACAGGAATGGTGTATACATTCATTATTACACCACAGAGACGAAGCATGGCATGCACCAAGAGAATACATGGGCAAGCAGAGAAGTGATTGAGAAAGTAGTATGGGAGTGGTCACAGGGACTGGCTGAGCAATAAGAAAAAGTATTATCGCTGTGGGTCAATTGTGTCATAAAACCTTCTCTTCAAATACTTCATTTTAATCTTAAAATAAAAATGAACTCCTGAATCTGATTTCCACATAATTATGAACCTCCTCCTTATTTCTAGCCCAGATTCATTCAGGCTAGTCCACTTCCTTTTATTCTCGTGCTGATATTAGTAATTAGTTTAATTTTCTTCTCTTATGTTCCCTTATCCTATCCTGTAAGTAAGATCTGTAGACCCAAATCTCTCACATCTTTTCACAAGGCTAAACAAACTAATGACTTTGTTTTCTCTCACAAGGCAGCTTGGCATTCCCTGACAATTTTAACTCTTCAGTAATTCTAGACTCCTTGTACAAAAGTGAGCCAAATTATGCAAAATTTCCAAGGAAGGTATTACTGTTCTCCTGCATCCATACCTTCCTATCTGTAATCTCCATTTGTACTAATGTTGTGGAACATCCATCCCTGGAGATATTCAAAAGCCATCAGGACTTTTTTTCTGGGCAATTGGCTCTAGGTGATCCAGCTTGAGCAGAGCGGTTGGATCAGACAACATCCAGAGGTCCCATTCAACCATGCTGTGATACTAGGAAACCTCACTTGATTTTTCTAGACTTCACTTGACTTTCATAATTTCATCACACTGGATTATACTCATCCTGTGATCACCTAATACATTCAGGTTTTTCCCTTTTTCTATCATTTACAGCTGGTGAGCTCTGATAGTAGAAATCCCTATTAGTCTCTAGCTTCCCTATCATTCTGTGATTCTCTGATTCTTGCTGACCTTCTTATGAAATTGAATCCTATTTTGTTATCTCAGTTCTTCGGGTCATCAGTTCTTCTTGTGCTACTGTTTATTTCTTCTCTGTTGATGACACCAATCAAGTTTGTCATCCACAGATTTGATTAGTATAACCCACTTGTAATTTCAAATACAAAATAAAAGCAGATCCAGACCAAATCTTAAGGAATATTGCTAATAACCCTGCTAAAGCCTAGCCTTCCCCTTTAAACGCAAACCTTTGACATGTTCTCTTCACTCCAGTGCTCACCTGTCTACTAATTTCCATGTCCTTCATGCTAACTTAAACTTCATGTGATACCACACTAAATGCTTTCATGAGTTTATAGTAGATCTACCACATTTCTTTTGGAAAAGAGAAATGATTTTCCTGAAAAAGACAGAGTTAGCTTGGCATATTTCATTTTATCTTACTGTGCATTTGGCTCCAGAGCTTCTTTTCTCCAAAACCTTTCCACAAATGTTGCATACTGCTGAAGTTGCCCTAGTGGATCTGAAGTTACATATACAACTTTACATATTTGAAAGCAAAAGGATACTACATTGCCCCTCTTCAAACTATACAGGACCATATGGTCCTCAGTAAACATATTACATACTCTTGCCATGGGGTTTGTATTATGATGTACTCACTCTGCCAAAATTCTGCAATGAACATGAGGTCTTTTTTTTTTTTTAAATAAATTAACAAACCCTAAATTCCAAGTGTTCCTTCGGCATTGTATGTACTGATCTCCTTTTCAACACTTGGATTTCCAAGAGCTACTCATTGTTTCTCCCTGTGCTTAGCTGCCTCTTCATATCAAAATCCAAAGAAATGTATTTAGTGGAGTTTAGGAAATGTTCAGAGATATACATTGCTGCATCATCTGAATATATTTGCACCTGTATGCAGCAGGAAATATGTCAGAGTTTGCC
This sequence comes from Stercorarius parasiticus, assembly GCA_013396915.1. Lineage (NCBI taxonomy): Eukaryota > Metazoa > Chordata > Aves > Charadriiformes > Stercorariidae > Stercorarius > Stercorarius parasiticus. Next base: position 132,278 of record VWZL01005326.1, on the reverse strand, counting down.
TAATTTATCTATCATTATTTTCAATGAAGTACACAGAGTTAGGAAACCTGTCTCTTAGTTCTGGAGGCTGATCTCTTGGCAGACCAAGAGCTGAAACAAATTTTTATTTTGTTTCAGTATGTTTGTGTCAGTAGCAGGCAGGAAAATCAAGCTAGTTAACTAAGACGATTTGTGAAGGTGACAAGCCATAGACTAATGCTGTCTTCACTTTCAGTGAACACTCTCTTGGCATGTCTCCTTCACTAGGAATCAGAGCTAACGTATAAATGTACCTCTGTAATCCTCAACACCCATCACTTGATCACATCCACCACTGGCAACTACGAGGCAAGATACGACTTTCTGTGACTCACCTTTATTTTTCCATCTTAGCAGGGCATACTGGCAAGATGATCACCTGACAATTGTGTTTGGTTATGAAGGTATAAGGGCATGATTCCCGTCTGTATCCCTTCACCTGCTCTGATGATCCCTACCCCTTGCCAAAACAGCAGCATCAGAGCGGAATAAGGAAGCAAATCACTAGATCTGTCATTTCTCACACATATGCAGTGCTTACTTGAGGTGTATTTATAGCCTTAGAATTCACAGTTTTTAAAACAAGAGAGGAGGAATTAACAAACAGTCTTAACTGGAGGGAAAAGCCATAAAAGTCGGGTGATTACTTTTGACTGGGGAAGTATCTGATTGTAACAGAGAAGAAAAGAAATGAATGAGTAAGATTTTGTCCAGAAAAAAGATAAAATCTATTGCAAGTTTTCTCCCAGCCATATTAAGCTTAGTTTTATGTGTAAACCAGGCAGACTTATACACACATACCTTTTATTCTTTGCAACAGTGTCCCATAGCCCATATCATATTGGTAGGCAAATATAAAGCCTAAGGGAACTATTGGCAGTAAAACTCCTGGGTTCTTCTTTTTTATTGCTCTGTTTAGGAAAAAAAAAAAAAAGAAAAAAAAAGAAGGAAAAAATAAGATTATTTAGGACATTCAGCACACTTTTACTTTAGGTTGACCTTTACTATCTAGGACTTGCGTATCCTTCTACACTCTCTAATCAAAGAAGAGCAAGTCTTAATTTCCTCAGAAGCATTAGTCTTTTGGTTGCCTTCTTGCTCAACTGTCAAACCAAGGGTATTAAAAAAATGCTTCAAGTGACTTTTGAATATATCTAACAAAAATGGGATAATCTAACTCAGGTAGCATGCACGTGCACAGGCACATATCCATCCAGCTACATGCAACATGTAGGAATCAAAATATTATGTTCAGTTCCAAATGCATCTGAGTCCACAGAGAACACATAATGCATAAGGTGCATTTAAGCTATACTATGTACGCAAACCCACAAATATTTCCTACATTCCCTCTAATTGTGCTATAGCACGAGAAAAACTTGTTAACAAACAGAAGTCTTATAAGGCAAGTTTTTCCCCTATGGAATACAGCTTTAGTAGCCAGTGTTTTTTCCCCCGTTTGGGTGAGTTTCTTGATTCCAATTTTAAGTGAACAGATTTCAGAATATGTCCACTTGTTCACTGACATATTAAAAAATCCATAGGGTGGAGGATTTTGTGCTCATTAATAGTTCATTAAAACACAATATAGACAAGAAAATAGAATGGCTTTTAAACAATCCCTCCTGTTCCACACACAGCTTTTATTTTACACTGAACTTTTGGTACCTCAGCTGTATCATTGTATTGTCAGTTCAGTACAGGCATAATCAAAACACATCTGGAAGCAGACAGAAATCAGAGTCACTTTGTCATCTGATCAACCTTTGAGCCTGTTATAATGCAAAAGGAAGATCCAGCATCATAGAAATATAAATGCAATATAGTAATATTTTCTGTTAGGAAATAAACTTCATACCCAGCTGTTAAACCTACAGCAGCAAGTCCAAAAAACGTCCCAAAATATTTGAGAAATTCCCGAGTCCAAGCAATCTGCATGGCTGTTTGTCTCTCTCTCATCTGGTTCTGCATCAGTAGTTGCCTTTCCAGCTAAAAAAGGAAGAGAGGTTAAACAAAATTTAGTTATCCATTTATTTAAAAAACTGAGACAATTTCTCATTGGTCTAGAGAGGGGTCTCGAGCACAAGTCTTATGAGGAGCGGCTGAGGGAGCTGGGATTGTTTAGCCTGGAGAAAAGGAGGCTGAGGGGAGACCTTATCACTCTCTACAACTACCTGAAAGGAGGTTGTAGCCAGGTGGGGATCAGTCTCTTCTCCCAAGTAATAAGCAGCAAGATGAGAGGAAATGGCCTCAAATTGTACCAGGGGAGGTTTAGATTGGATATTGGGAAAAATTTCTTCACTGAAAGGGCGATGAAGCATTGGAACAGGCTGTTCAGGGAAGTGGTGGAGTCACCATCCCTGGAGGTACTTAAAAGACGCATAGTGCTGAGGGACATGGTTTAGTGGTAACTTGTCAGTGTTATGTTAACACTTGGACTTGACTTAAAGGTCTTTTCCAACCAAAACATTTCTGTGATTCTATAAATCCAAAACACTAACTGAAAAGGGGTTTTTTTGTTCTTTTATTTCAGTCATTCATACCTTTTGATTGAGATTGAATTATTCCTCAGTAATAACTCAGAATAGTTTATACCAAGAAAGCATTTAGGTCAATTAGCAAATGCTTTAATGCAGAATCTTTCTAATGCTGCTTTCTCATTGGTGTTAGATTTTGAGAGTTCCCCAAGTCTCAGCAGCACTGTGTAAGTTAAGGTTCTCTGACCTTTGCATTTCTATGGTGTTCCAAAGGGTACCATCCAGCTACTTTACAATTTATTCTGCTTGATTTTAATTTAGCTGATAGTATCTTTAGAGTCAATCTTGACACCTTGTTGTCCTTTGAGGATTTATCTTCTCAGTGATGCATCATAAAGCTATTAACTCTTTTGAAACACCATAGTTTATGCATACAGAAAACACAATGTGAAAATATCAGATCTTTTAAAGAAACTGGAATACATATCAAAAGTCCATGACAAAATACTTTTGTAACTAAAATTAAAAACAAAAATGCAAAAAGTACAATCTAGACAGTATATTCACACATCAAAGTAGAACTTTCTATGGTACATAAGAATAAAAGAGAGAGTATTAGATTTATTATTTTTTAATTACATGCCCCATCTAAACATAAAATGGTACATTTCTATTAAATAAAGGTAAATTTAGTATTTCTTAAGGAGTTCTTCCCTACTGTACAGAACACCAAAAAGAACAATGGTCTCTCCTGCTTAGGGTGATGCAAAAAATCAGAATTGTGCCAAAAATAAGCAGTCTGAAACCTGAGTACGCAAGTTAACAAACACAATAAGAAGTCTTCTTCTTGTTAATGCTTGTAACTCATATTTAGTACCTGAGTTGGTATGTCTAGCCTAGCTAACAGAGTGGCATAAAAAGTCCAACAAGGTACAGGAAACAGAATACCAGCTGCCTAAAAAACTGTATTCTAGAAAAGAAAGAACAAAGAGAGAATTCAGAAAGTTCTCTTCTCATGCATCTATAAAAGTAATTAAATCTGTTCTTTTCTCCTGCTTTCTAATTCAAGAATAATTTAAAGGATATGTAATTACTTAAGGTTTCCACCCATTTATTCATCTCCATTACTATTGATTTAGCCTGAGCAGAACAATTTCTGTTAAATTGTTACTAATTATTTCTTCAGACTATGTTGATCTTGCTATCTTATTTACAAGCTCATTCAGTACCTAGATAGGTAGAATTAATTTTTTAGACAGCATAATAAAAAAAGGACAGATCTAATTACATATAATTGTACACAGTAGGAAAAACAACATTTACTGTAGTCTCACAATACCGTTTCATCTGTTTCTCTTTCCTCAAGACTTACATTGCAGTTGTTGTTCTCACAAAATATATCAACAGGCTCTACCTTCCCAATATCCATAATTTTCAGATTGCTTTTTTTCAGAAGTAATAATTATATAATGGCTGACAAACCACTTAATAAAATAACAAAATAATAAGATTTTATTTTGTCACCTATGAGACACTTGGAAATTCTAAAGTAAACAAGCACACTGGCCTTAATTAGCCTCATTGTGTTCCCCAATACCCTAAGCCTGGTAAATTGCTGAGGGTTGATGTGACAAGATAAAATAATGACATGTAATATCAATTTAATGATCTCTATTTTCCCCTTCAATTTGATTTTGTGTGTACATGTGTGAAAAGTATTAAGGGATGCTTTGTTTGCCCGTCAGCACAGATAAGGAACCTACACTTCCAAGATGCACAGTATTACCCTAAATGAGCTTCAATTTAAAGAAGTACATGGGGAGGAAGTGGGACAAGGATATGCTGATGAAATATAGGTCTTGCTAATAGGAAACTTAGTGGAGAAGAAAAACAGTTTAATATGCACAGGGCATAGAAAGAAGTAAGCATGGAATAAAAAGAAAGCTGTAAGTTTAAATAAAGGATCTAAGTTTAAAGTTTAAACTAAAGGATCCTAACAACAAACAATCAAAAACAAAAAAAAACCCACCCTCACACAAGTTATACTTTGATAGCTCTTTAAAATCCAAGTACTGAAAGAAAAAGCTAACTATTAAGTTGCCGACACTAAGGTCAAACAAACACCTTTCTGTAGGAGCCTGTCATATCAAATTTCAGAAGCCTGAGGACACTTTCATGTGTATCTACCAGTAATTTATATAAGTAACTTAGTATAAATGAAAACAACTTGTTTTGTATATTATAAACAGCAGACAGATAACATAATCAAACACATTTTCATATTATTTTCTAAACAGAAAGATTTTTTTTTTCACTTAAAAAAACCCCTAATCCTTAACTTTCTACATGGTACCCAATCCAAAAATAAAGGGAGGAAAAACACATAGAAAAATGCTCTTAATTACCTTGCTTTGAGCAAACTTCTTCAATGTGGGTGTAAAATCTTACCTAGATGAAACACAATCCTGTATGTAAATTAATTTCTTAAAAGAAGATGTGTTGGAGGGAAGCTTTAGACTGATGAATCCCAGAGATTAGTATTTTATGTCTACATGGGGAAATGCAACATAGCCAAGAAGAAAAGATTTCAGAGGAATCTTAATGCACAGAAGGCAATAAAAAGTAGGTCTAGTGACATTTAGCTAAATTAATAATTTAATTCTTGGTATTACTGTAGTTGCATGATGTTAACAATGAACAGTTTACTATAGAAGATCTATTTTGTCCATAAACTTACAATGTAGCACCAAGAAAGCACTGAGATGTTTTTAGGGATGCTAAGTAATCTGCAGTACTGCTGCAGAGGTTTGGTTTTAAATCTATTTTTATTAGTTATAAGTTATATAGAGAAAATCTAATAACAACACACAAACACCACTAAATGTGCTCCCAAATCTCTCTGAACTTATGCAATCTTACGTCAAACCCAGGAATACCTCTCCCAAACACCAGAAATGCCCTTTTTTTCTGTCCTCCTTTATTCTGAAAAAATCTTCATTCTTGCTTTCCATTTCCAAGATCAGTTTTGTCACTTGGCATAGTTTCATCTTGCCAAAACAAAAGACTATAGTGCTGTAGCTGTTGGACTGCAATGGGAATCTGCATAATGAAGGGATTTAGTCAAAGCATTCCAGGGAAATTCCACACTGACTTCACTGGGTTTCAAGCTTTCCTTAAGGAAAAGGAAAGGGAAAACTGAGCAACAACTATGGCTAAAGTTGTCCCAGAACATACTGTTTCATTGCACAACTTAAACTTACTGGAATAATTGTAGAAAAAAAGAGTCTGAAGTATGCCTGAGCTCTTCTTAGAGAGTATCTCAGCCACTGCGCTGCTGAATGACATGGGTCAATGCTGCCACCACATTCCCTGATGGCAGACTCTGACGGAGCAGACAGAAGGCAGGGCACACACCTACCCTGTGTCACCACAGACCGCTTTAACATGGCCCGATCCGACATCTGAGCAGCTAAACAGGTTTATGAGCAATGTTTGACACTAAAAGAGTATATGCATTTAAATGAATTTTGGATGCTCTAACTTGCAAAATTAAGCACCTATGTGGGCACTCAGGCAACTTCTATGTTCCTCAATCGTTCAAAACAGAAAAATTCAGGGGCAATATCCTTGTGCTTACCCACTTAATATGCCAATCTGAACCGAGCATCTTGAGCTCTGACAGCTTTGAGTGACCAGGATAGCCTGATATGCAGACTTTACACTGAACAAGTATTGGCAGATCATAAGGCGAAACTATTAAGATTATGTTAGCCTTAAGCAAGTCAGGATTTGAAAGCAGATCTATGTAGGGAAAGATTCAGGAGTCCACCCCAAAAGATGACTCCAAATTAGAAGAAAGATAGAAAACCAAATCATGTTTGACTGTAGTTCAAATCAATATCCCATTTTCAGCTGTTAATTTCTTAGTAATTGTGTCTTATTTTACTCCACATGTGTTCTATTGAAAATGCCAGCCACACTGGGGAAGTGAAAGGGTGGAGAAGACTTTTGGTTTATTAACATGCAGATTTTATGACAAAGGCCAAGTCCTACTCCCTTAGGACTTACTTTGCAATGACATTTAAGATGACTTCATTATGGCATATCAGAAGCAAGAATTAAGAACAGTAGGTATTAATTTTACTGCAAACCATAACTTCACACATAGAACTTTATAGGTGATAAGATAAAAAAATGTGTATTATTCAAACATAGCAGAGGCATGCTGTAGCATATTTAGAATAATCTCACTGACAGGAGAAGCTGATTATTGAGGAAGCAAGTCACAGGTGCACGTCATACACACCAGGTGAACAACAGTTCACCATCCAAGTGCCATGTCTTAGGGAATAAATTCTATTTCATTTTAAATACAAAAGCCTCCCATCTATATAGACTTAAAAACTTCAATAGGGACTATTTACTTACAGTTTTTATGCAACCATAGTCATGTAAAGAGTCTCAGGTTCAGATTAACCATGGGAGAAAGGGAGATGCTGTAGTTTTCACAGACAAATTGCTGTGCATGGCACAAGACAGCTGAAGTTGTAATGTGGATGCGTGGGTACACATTCAAGCGTGCTTTTCTATTACTGTTAAGAAATCACATCCTACAACAATCAGACCATGTTTTAGAGATACCTATACAAGTACTGTTAATATCATAATAAAAAAAAAACCCAAAGCTACATAAATTTCTGTGAGTTTAATTCCATAATTAACAGATTTTTCTTAAATGACAGTAGCAACTTCTTTACTGGTCATAAATATTGATCACCTAATTTTAAAATTTAAGTTTAGCAATTTCAAAATAAAATGGGTAATAGTAGCAAGTAACATTTTATATTTTATAACACTCTGAGGAGGACCTAATTAGAATTAACTTTCCTATTTTTCTTTAAATACAGCTAGTAGTTTCTCAACACCGTATGAGAAACTGTAAGGGCTGATTAGCATTTGAAGTCTGCTACATACCAACTGTTATAGTAAAAGGAAATCAATCTGACAAAATGAAATATGACAGATGAAGAGAAGTGAGGCGGAGAGGGAAAAGGTCAGTCACTGTGAAACTGATAATGCTAATAAACTAGTCAGTGGTAACCAACCTTATCATTTCTATTGATTATTCTTCAGACTGTCACAATGATGTCAAACCATAGAAAAGAGCATTTATACCATCATTTCATTGATTAAAATCCAGTGGGAGAAAATTCTCATCTGAAATAATTTAATCAACTTTGACAACTTGCAAAAAAATAAACAGTCCTCTCTGGATTACAAGCCACATCAGCACTGGCAGATAAATTGGAAATTTCTGATACTTTAGACTGTTAGCTTGTTTTCTCTCTTTCTTTCTGCCTTTCTGTTTCATGTTCAGATGCTGTAGGGAGGAACAGATGCTACTTTGGCTTCTGTATTAAGGTGACGCACAAAGCAAAACAAATGGGATGCAGGGTGGTGTACAAAGGCTCAACAGAAATGGAAAGCAGATTCAGTGCAAAATGCTTTCTCTTCACTGTCCATGTGTATTACATACAATTTCTTTGATGTATTTTGTGCAGGTGAAGATTTATCTGGAGAGAGGAAGATACAGTAACCACCCCTGGGTAAAGCCTCTGTTTGTGACCTGATGTATTTAATGGTTGTCCTGGCAGATACGCTGTTTTCCTCAACCCCTCTAAAATACTGGGCAGGACAAACTCTTGGCTTGAACATGGTTGTGGCAGTAAGCCTATTTAGGGAACTGTATTTCATGTCACCATCATTAAGACATAATTATTCTGACAGCCTGGTAAACAGATACTCAGACAGAAAAGGAATTAATCTACCTTAGAAGGAATTATCAGCCACACAAATGTACACCATCTCTGCTGAAGTTCTGAAACTCACTGTCTAAATCTAAGAAAAGAGAAACATGGAGAAACTGTTGGAATAGCCTTATACTCATGCTAAAAGAACCTCCAGTTCTGTCACAGGCTAATCTCTTGCACATCTGCTACAGGCCATGGCTACTGTGCCTATAATAGAAGGTTATTTTCACTCACAGTTTTTCAATGATCAGAGACTCTGAAAGCGTTCTTTAAACAACTAGTAACTTCTAACTTTTGAGTACTCAGAGGCACAATGAAAATAAGGCTTAATTTTTCAAAAATATGACAGTCACAGATACAAAAATCTGCAAATCACTTACAAAACACATATAAAAGTTGGTATGCAGGTACTATAGCTAAGTAACTGCACAAACCCCTTGCAGTAGTAATACACCTGATATTTCATAAGCAGATGAAAGATTAAAGCCTTATGTGACTCGTCCTGGGTGTAATCCTTTGCAATCAGTGTGCAAAACCAGAAGTTGCCGCAACTGGTTGTTTAGCAAAAATAAATGGAAAACAGAATACTGATACCTATGTTTAGACCTCCATTGTAAGCCACCAGAGTGCAATACAGAGATGATAACTTGTAATAATTACACAGTGTCTGCTTGGTTCTATGACCAGCATGCACACAGAAGCGTCAGGAAATGGGCCTCTAGATCAAACAGTTAAAATAAATCAGACTTAAATGTTTTATCCTGCCGCTTCAAAGCTTGTTTGCAAATATTTTTCACATTAAGTATACAGAGCAATTAAAATTATTAGCACTGCAAGAAACTATACTCCCTGAAAAGAAAATTCAATTTTTAAAGCTTCCAAGTGTAAAGACACATTACAAAATGTTTATGAGCTAAGACCTACCATAAAAAGAAAGGTGTCTAACAAAATTTGCCTAAAGTCAGAAAGTAAACTGCACTAAAAAAAATTAAATCCTTTATATTCCTGTTGTTGTCAATAAGTTACTGGAATTACATGCCATATAAAAAGAAAATAACATCAAAGGCACCTAAATCCATTTGACATTTTAAGCTGTGCAATGGAGAGGCTCAATCCAATGGACTATAGTATGAAAGTAAGATTTCTTGGCAGTAACCTAGCATGTCCATGCTTCTGCTGTGTAGCCTTTGAGCAATGAACATGCAGCAGAGTCAAGAAGAGTGTCCTCCACCTGCACTTAATCTTATCTACAGAGCAAGCAAAGTTTTAAGGTACTGTTATCAGTGTTTAGAATTCTCAGGAGTTTTATACAAGCTTTATAAAGACAAACCAAAGTTATTGGATAGTCAGTGATGTAAAAAACACTTATGCATGCTGTAGGAATAGTAAAATAGATTGAGCAGTATAAGAAAAAGAGTTAACTTTACAATATCAAGTCATTTGATACTGTAAATGTCAGTAAATCTGACTAATGACTGAATAAGTAAGAATTATTCAATTTGTTATTTCCATCCCCCAGTAATGCCTCTAGGTACACTTCTGGTGTGCCTTATAAACCTGTTTTTTAAAAAAGGAATAAAGACTGAGAGCATTGAATCAAAAATGATAACCAGAAGAAATGGCTGTAAAATGATACTGCAGCATGAAAGGGTGTTATAATACCAACAAAACCTGCAAATATGATGTTTCTTCCTATCCATTTCAGATTCTGACTTGCAAAATTACTGTGGCTCTCTTTACACCATTATGGTTATGGAATTAAAAATAGGTATAAGATCTATTTACTTAGACATTGTACCTCCTGGGCTCTTACGAGTTCTGCTCAATACAGGGTTCTTCTTCCCCGCCCCGCGCACACTTTTTTTTTTTTTAAACTTAGCATTCAAGAAATAGTATTTCATAGAAAAACAAGTAAATGTACAGATTTGACTGCAGTGGACTTAACAGCAGAAGACTACAGTGGTACGTTTGCTCTACTAAGAAGGAAGGAACTATGGAAAATTCATAATGTTGAAGTAGGCAGCTTCAGAAGGCATTTTTTCTTTGAGGTCAGTTAAATCCCCCCAATACATTAAGCCTGCAGGTGTAAGGCTTAGCTGCAGTACACCTCCAATCAAGACAAAAGTTTTACCTAAGCAAGCTGCATTCACAATGATATGTAACAGTCACAGATATTTCCCAGCAAAAAGACTGGTAGAACTCGAGCAATCAGTCTGTTTTGCATCATTTGCTGGTAGTGCTTGGATGTTGGAAATAGCTATTAAAACCTGCTCTTTGTAAACCACTACATTTATTTCTTTACAATGATCAGGCAGAGCGTACAATATCCTGGATAATACCAACCAAACTGGCTTTTTTCCTGTGAGATAGATTGTTCTAATCTTTCTTAGTGCAGATATCATTCATCTTGTTCTGTTCCATTTGATGCAGAGAGACTAATAAGGATATAGAATTGTTACCAGAGAGCATTTATTTCCTGAATTAAGCCCAGATCACCTAAGGGGCAAAACAATTTTTCTAATGCTTCAAGACAAATGCATTGGAGATGCCATAAGCGCTACTAGTATCTTGTCAATAGAAAACAAATCTAGTGATTTCCCACTCCAAAGGGAAAAGGATAGTAGTAGTCAGGACAGGGAAAGCTTGCTTACATTTTACATCACACGGAAGAAAGGGAACAATTGTTTTCGTTGTAACAGAACTTTAAAAAAAAAAAATCATTTTGACTAATTCTCAGTGAAAACTTTAGAGAGGAAAAAGTTAGGGACTTACAAAAACCCTGCAGAAAATTACTCAGTGACTAAGACATTAGGAAAAATTAAACTTTTCAGGTATCATCATGGACGTGGATGATCTTTTACCAACACAGATAAGTTGGCAAATCTGTAGATGGAAAGAATGTCATCACACAAAGTGTTACTATGCACAGGAAGGACTCCAAAGAAAGGAGCCTATGCATGTGTCAGTTCTCTTCCTTTTTTAATCAATGAAAAGTGATAAAGCATGAAAAGAAGTTTTATTGTTCAGAAACTCATTGGCATTTTAATACTAGCCATTCTTTTTCCTGCCAAGAGTCAAATCATAGCATGCGTATGCCCTTCAACAGCCACCTATCAACTGATAAATCATCAATAGTATGTTGACTAAGTAATGGGTTAATTGAATTTATTAAGAAAAATCCCAACAGAATGCCACACCACTACTTGCAAATATACTTCATCTTCAAATAAAACAGAGAGCATCTCCCCCTGCCCTTACTCATACTTTCCTATACTCTCTTTTCCATTCCTACTTTTAGCTCATTACTGAAAAAGCATCCTAGGATAAGGGCAGGAACATGTAAAAGAGACAGGTCCCTACCAAGAACAAAATGATAGGCTTATTAGGTCAATTCATTTCACCTGTCTAAGACGGAGTACTCTTAATTAACTACATATCAAACAAACATTAGTATTTTCCCATTTCAAAAGTTTTGTTTTCTTCTTCTCTGGTTTTCATTAACATTTTGTGTTTCTCTCTAAGTTGAATTACTAAAACGGGATGTGGCCTAATGTGCAGTTTGTCACAATTGCTGGCTCACGTTTTGAACCAGCAATGTGCCTTTGTGGCCAAGGCAGCCAATGGCATCCTGGGATGCATCAAGAAGAGTGTGGCAAGCAGGTCAAGGGAGGTCATCCTCCCCCTCTACTCTGCCTTGGTGAGGCCGCACCTGGAGTACTGTGTCCAGTTCTGGGCTCCCCGGTTCAAGACGGACAGGGAACCACTGGAGAGGGTGCAGCAAAGGGCTACCAAGATGATTAGGGGTCTGGAGTACCTCTCTTATGAAGAAAGGCTGAGGGATTTGGGTCTCTTCAGTCTGGAAAAAAAGATAGCTGAGGGGAAATCTTATCAACACTTAAAAATACTTAAAGGGTGGGTGTCAGGAGGATGGGGCCAGGCTCTTTTCAGTGGAGCCCGGCAACAGGACAAGAGGTAATGGGCACAAACTTGGACATAGGAAGTTCCACCTAAACACGAGGAGGAATTTCTTTACTTTGAGGGTGGCAGAGCACTGGAACAGGCTGCCCAGAGAGGTGGTGGAGTCTCTGTCTCTGGAGACATTCAAAACCCACCTGGACACGTTCCTGTGCAACCTGCTCTAAGGTGACCCTGCTTTGGCAGGGGGGTTGGACTAGATGATCTCCAGAGGTCTCTTCCAGTGCCTACCATTCTGTAATAAAGCTCCCAGTGACCTAGTAATAGCATCTTTACATTCTTAACACATTTTTACTATAACTTAAATAAAAAATATGCATATAAAACCTTCCCTGCAAACACAAATTCTTTCCCAGTTAGGGCAGAGGAGATCATTGAGCTGCCTGATAAAGTCAGGTTTTCCTCATCTTTCCCTCACAAAATTCTCAGTATCTGCAGTACTAAAGGAAGTTCAGCAAAGTGTTATGTGTTAATATATCCTAAGGACAGTACAATCCATTATTCAGTTTAAATATCACAAAAACAATAACTTAAGGAAGGTGTACATATTTGTATAAAAAACATTTATTAACTATGCAGGTACAAATATTGCCTGTACTTTATCTATGCAAAATGAGTAATCTCATTTTTCACTTGAACAAATATTTAAAATGCTTCAGCTGTCTCTTTCACGATATGCTGTCGCATATGTTACCACAGAAACTTCTGTTTCAAAAAAGTAAGAACTTCAAAACCCACTAGGAGGATAACTAGATTATCAAATACTTCTCAATAAAAAAACAAAACAAACCCAACCAAACAAAAACCTTAAAACTCCTATTGAAAAGTTTAAATTTATTTCTTACCAGGCATATATAAATCTTATGATTGTTGTGTACGTTTTCAAAAAGCCATTGAGATGAAAACCAAACACCAATAACAAACAGCTGCATAATTGAAGTTGCAACATCTTGTAATCTTTGCTAGATAAAAATCTCACTAGTAACATAACATGAAACATAACTCACACAAAAATCAGTGTTAAGTCCTGAAAAACAGGTATTTTCTGTATTAAGAAAAATAAATAAATATCACATTTACTTACGTGTTTGAGCTGGTTAGAAATTATAAGGCTGGAAAAGAGATGTTGCTAAGGAAGAAATGGTATTAAGAGGAAAACAAATCTAGAAGAAAGAATTGTTACATATTAGCCAGCCCTGGGTTAAGGGGACCTGCATTCTGTTCTGGTACTGCACCTTCTGTGTTTGCACAGTCACCAGGATAACGGCGAGAAAGCACATTCAGAGGTCCTTTAAAGTTAGCCTGAATGCAGGGAGCTGAAATAAATATTTATTTATCCCAGCCAAGACCACCAGCGACAGATTTCACTGCCTTTCTTAGTAACTCGTATGATGACAGTTCAGCACTCAAAGTCCCCCAATATTTATTCCGATTCTTGCTTGCTTGCTTTTGCAATGGAAAAGACTCAGTATCTCTAGAAGGACGCACGAGAAAAATGAGTGGATTAAAAAAATCACCACCACCACACACAAACTTAAAATTCATAACAGAAGTGTTTACAGCATGAGACAAATACAATTTTGTCATCCTTTCCTCATAGGTTCTAATGCCTTTATTATTCTTACTACCATACTCTGAACTTTCCACAGCTTCTCAGCTCATTAAAAGAAGTATCAAAATCTTTTTCCCATCAAAGTAATCAGTAGTGCAAATTGAGTAATTTTATCCCCTGGTTAATAAATCCACAATTACATTTACTTTTTACAAGAATCTGTGCTGTTGATTCAGCTTATATGTCAGCGTATAAAAATATATGTTTATTTATGTACAAGTATGTAAAACCTAGGTCTTTTTTTAAGCTCCTGAAGTCTAATCACCTATACTAGGTTAATCTATTTAACCTTTCCTTCTTGGATATAATGCTCTGGACTGGTATTTATTCTATCACCTATTATACCATTGCCTATTATTTCAGGCATTTTCCAATTCATCAAGACAATCAGAATACTAAACTAATCCTTCAATCTAAAATCTTACACAAACAACGTTTCACTGAATTATGGCCAGATTTTATTTTGAGAAACTGCTGAGTGTCTGGATATAAATTGAAATGCTCTGGTCCTCTTTCATCACTTATAATAGGTCGTACTTTATTTTTTTACTATTGTTATTACTTTAATGCAGAAAAAAAATCCAATATAGTTTGGTTACAAGACACGGTCTGTTAAGAAGCTTGCTACATGGTACTTCTATACTTTCAGATTTAAGAACAAATTGTTGAAGATGAAAACTGCCTTGTTCTTCCATGTATTGCCACTCAATGCAAACCTCTTAAGGCAATACAACCCTGGCAGCAAAGTAATGCAATCATGCTATGTTCTGCCTCTAACCAAGTGCTGACAGTGTAGAGGAAAGAAAAAATATTGTATTAAGTTGCATTTAGCTATGCTTTCACTGAGTTTTTGATACAGTTTTTCCAAATACAAATACTTTTGTCACACATCTTTTGTAAAGTCAAATTACAGTCTAATTAAATGAATGTTTACACTGAAATTAACGTTACAATGAAATAATGTTCCAAGTCATCTTCTTAGGAGACAAAGAGCATTAGAGCCATTTGCAAACATGGAAAACTCTCAACAGCAGTTTCACTTCAAGCTGGATCACGAATGCACATGCCATAGCTCATACATAGAGCGTAAAATGCATGCATCTTTCTCCATAGGCAAGAGCTGAAGAACAGATGAAAGCTCAGAATGCTGAAGAGTCATTTTCACAATTAGAAATCTTGTGATTTATAATTTGAATGAATTAAGTTATTTCTATAGGTACAGACTCTGCAGAAGTCAAATATGTTTTTGGCATTTCTGTGCTGTGTCCAAAAGGATGTTTCATTCACAGAGAAACCGCTATATCCTTTTTCATCTTTAGAAAGTCAGACTATGCATTATTGCACTGGAAGATGAGTTTCCCTAACAACGTTTTATACTATTTTCCCAGCTATTCAACTTAACAATTTTTACTAATCAGGGGAAAAAAAATGCCTTTTTAAAATTTCCCTTATTATTTTGCATCACTGCCAAAGCTTCAAAAGGAGCTGTTAAAACAAAGAAGGAAAAAAACCCACCAAAACACAAACCTAAACAAAACCACCACCAAGTGGGGGGGGCAGAATGGGGGGGTGGGAAGAGAGAGAGAGATAAAGGAGCATAAATGTATCCAATTAGGTACAGAACAGCAGAGGAGCTTCAATACCACTGACTGTCCCTCATCAGAAAATGATAGTGTAGTCTTCTTAGGGCTCAAAATGAACCTATATGACATTGGGGATCCCAAAGGAGGGAAAAGATTTGAAAAAACAAGGAGAGGCTGGCATGGGTTTTCAGAAAAGAGGATGTAAGTGCACTGCACTGTCAAAATAGAAAAATCAGACCCTTACTGTTCCAGCTTTATTTGATATTGGTATTTTTTTCACAAAAGAGTATGGAACCTTTCCCACACTTACTCCCCAAGACCAACTGCTATGAAATCAGATCTATGGCTGTTTCCTGGCTATCCAATATTACCTGGGGAGAAGAATGCACTTTACAGTCTGACATAACAAAATAGGGAGAGAGGAGGGACGGCAGGAGAACAGGAGTGAGACTATCCAGAGATTCATATTGCAGACAGGAGGTTATAATCAAACATTTTTATTAGGGGTAAAAACAAGATTTGTCAGAAGTATATTACTTTCCTAGCCTGTTTGTTTTCTCAAAGGTTATGTGACTGCCATCAAAGATTAATTTGGAGGATTATCTCTGACTCCTGAATGCAATTATGCTTTCCCAGAGAAGATTATCCTTTTGTCTGATAAGGAATTGTCTTGCTGGGGAAAAAACCCCAAAATTCAACTGAACAAAACTCCAAATCACTCTGAACTGCTATCCCAAAACAACAACAAAATCTTTTAGCCACAGAAACAATGATATGCCCTAAGCACTGACTAGTCTCTTTTCTTTCCAGCTCTTTCAGTGATTTTTCTTTCCTCCTGTATTATTTTCTCCTAAAACTTAGATTTTTCAAGAATTCCAGTCCTCCAGTCTTCCACTTATTTATGAGACTGATCTGCCCCCGAAGATCTGGCAGAGCCAACCTGCTGTAACCTGAAAGCAAGACTTCTTAAACAAGATTTCCTTAAATAATGATTATAGCCTTTTCCTGAAATTGCTCATTTTGACCCATTTATGTATGTGCGACTGCTGAATACGCAGTATTAAGCAGTGTTGTGGAAACTTACCTGTGAATACAGCAATGATTGTACAATTCTGTTTCAAGTAAATTACTCCCACAGACAACAGGATTTTTGTTTAGTTTTTGCAATCTGACATGCAGGGCACACTGAGGCTTTAATTCTGAATTCTCTTCCTCGCAATGTTACTTCTGTATCAGTATAACACATACCTGAAGTCTATCTAATAGCTGTCAGTTAACAGTTGGACCAAGTCACAGCTTGTTTCAGCAGATTGCGGCTGTGCATGTGCAGCATGCACAGGAGTGCAGACATTAAGTGGTAATTCGTCACAACTCTCAGTCTGGGAAGAAGCAGATGTGAGGAAATCCTGCCTCATAGGATCCACAAAATAAAGTGGGCCCACAGTCTGTCCCTGCTTCCACGGTGGTCAGAGCATCACAGAGTAACTCAGGTTGGACAGGACCTCAGCAGGTCCTGCTCAGAACAGGGTCAGCTATGTGATTAGACCAGGTTGCTCAGGGCTCTATCCAGTCAGGTCTTGAAAACCTTCAAGGATGGAGGCAGCTTCACTGCGCCTCTGCTGGGTTGTCCTTGTCGGGGGCAAAAGGTTTCCCCCATCCTGTTTCAATACCCACTGTCTTTCACCCTCCTGCAGTCCATGACTGTGAACACCCTGGCTCTGCTTTCTTGATAACCTCACAGTTGCTGGGAGTCTGCTGTTGGTCCTGCACCTCAGAAGGCATGAATACGGCTCTGAATAAGTCCAGGCTGCACAAGTCCAGCTTACTTGGCCTCCTCTCAAGAAGTGATCAAGCCCTTCTGCTAACCCTCCTCCTTTTCATCTACATTTTTCTTGTATGGGGGGAGAAGAGAGGGGGCAAAACTGGGATGCGGTATTTAAATGCTTTTAACAAAGCACTGAACAGAAGGCAACAAACATTTTCCTCAACCTACTGGCTGCCCTACTGCTTATGAAGCCCTCTTTGTTGGTCCTTTTGACTCTCTGCTGCCAGGGCAAACTGCTGGCATACGCTCTGGTTGCTGTCTTCCAGTGTCCCCTCCATCTCTACAAAGTTGCTCCACAGTTTTCAGCCCCCAGCCTGTGTTGTTGCCAGGTACACTAGGAGGAGTATGTCCTTAAACACATCAGCTTTCTTGAACTCCTTTATCCTCCAGAGCTGCTTCCTATGGCATCTCACCTACCAGTTCCCTGAATAAGGGAACTTCTTCCAATGTCCAGAGTCTGCACTATCACAGAATCATAGGGGTTGGAAGGGACCTTTGGAGATTATCTAGTCCAACCCCCCTGCCAAAGCAGGCAGATTTTGAATATCTCCAGAGGACACTCCACCACCTCTCTGTGCAGCGTGTTCCAGTGCTCTGTCACACTCAAACTAAAGAATTTTTCCTCAGGTTGAGATGGAATTTCCTGTGTTCTAGCTTGTGCCTGTTGCCCCTTGTCCCCCTGTGTCCTACCCTTGTCCTGCACTATGCTATGTGCCTTCCTCAGTACCATCAGGACCCTGATCTCGCCACCACAACCAAGACTGCCTTTGCTATTACATCCCCAAATCAGTTCTTCCCTATTTGTGAGTAACAAATCCAGCTGTGCGTGAGCCCTGGATGGCTCATCCAGTACCTACCTGTATCAAACAGTTATCCCTCACATTTTCCAGAAGTGTACTCAATTGCTTATGTCCTGCTTTATGGCCCTTCCAGGAGACGTTAGGGAGACTGAAGTCTCCTGAGAACCGGCGTCAGTAAACCAGAGGCTTTCTTAAGTTGTTTAAAGTACATGAAGTACTTCGTCACCCTGATCAGTGGTCTGCAGCACACTCCCACCGCTGTCATGTTTTGTTGCCTCTCCTCTTACGTGAACCCACAAGCTACTCCTTCACATCATGGGCAGCTCTTCTCCTTGACTTCCCTACCTGTCTTTCCTGAAGAGCTTCTATCTGTCCGTTACTTCCAGTTGTATAAGCTGTCCTACCACATCTCAGTTATTACCACGATGTTGCAGTTTTGGGACCAGAAACAGCTCTTGTTCTTCCTGCTTGTTTCTCAGGCTGTGTACGGGTGTACTTGTGCACATACAGGCCTCCTTTCTCCAGGACCATCAACACTGCAGGAACTCCAGCACGCTGTCAGTCGTAAGAGCTTCTGCAAGGAACAGGTATGTTCTAGATTTATTTACTTAACATCTGCCATGACTGCAAAATACTCCCATTGTGCTGCTATACTAGGAACAATTTTTTTAGGATGGGAGAATATGATTTATTGTTTCATTTGGAGAAAATGCAGAGGTTTTTCATTTTCTGTTTTTTTGGTTTGGGGTTGTCTTTTTTAACAGAATAAAAATGCTCTGTGATGGTTTAGAGAATTCCTTGTGCTCTAAATTATTGGAAAAGTAAGTTCATTGTTTAGAACCTGATCACTATCATATTTAGCAATTCAACAAAGTAGGAATTAATCTTTTCCACATGGCCTAAACTCCAGCTACACAATTCTTCCTTTTTCAGCTGACCTGCCCTCATTTACTTCACTTTTTACCAGGCAGTCCACTATACAACAGATTTTTCCCTTCCATTCTCTGATCAAAATCAGTGTTTCTCTTTCTCTTCATTGTTTTTTGTATAGTTTTCCCACAACAGTATCTACGTGAAAACTTCAATAGCTAGACAGCACCAAGAGAGTCCTTAATCCCTTAGGTACGATTGTTATACATAAAGAAATCACAAACAAATCAGTCAGATACTGTCTTCCCATTTTGGTCATCTCATCTTAGGAAAAAAAAAAAAAGAAGAGTGATATAACAAAACTGTAAACTAGTCATCAATTCAGATCCAATTATTAATGATTTGCAAGCTAATATATGAAAGAGTAAAAAGGCTAGTCATTAAAGGACTCGGTGTACCACCAATGTTTTGTGGTGTTTCAATGAAAAATTTATTCTCATTAAGTAAGAAAACACCTTATACATTGAGATATAACTGAAAACAGTTACCAAAGATTTCAAATGCTACAAGGACTTAAATTTTTTAATTTCACAGACTAGAAACCACTGTTTACCACGCACTATTATTCTCACACACAGCAAGATATCTTCATGTCATTTAACTCTGGTAATACCACAGGAAAAATCACCCGAAAAGACTCTTATAAAACAAAATCTCAGCATCCTCCTCTGAAGAGTTACCTTTTGTGTAGTTCACTGACTACTTACAGACAGACTATATACAGGAAACCTATGAATTGACTTTGCTTCCCCTGCATAGTGTTTCCCAAGCAATGTAAGGAAAAGCAACTTTTTAGAGACAAAAGTGGTATTACTGCTATAAAAATAACAGCAGGGCATAAACTAAAATCTAACCCGAGAGGCCAGTGAATTCATCCAAGCTTTTTCAAGGTATACATTTGGGTTATTGAAGAAAAAGGCAAAGAACAGAAGTCTAACCAGAACAGAAAGTACAGAACATAGCACTTCAACAAATGATACACATTAAATTCTTGCTTTTAATTGTGTTAAGAGCACCCACATAGCTCATGAAAATAAATAATATGCTGTAGGTGCTCTGAGACCTCCTCTTACCCATTCAGCCACACTAAAAACACTTAGCAAGGCCATATGCTAGGCTTTGAGCTGTAGATCTGATACATTGCTTGGAAAGAATTTTGCAAGTTACACTTTAAGAAGCACTCATGATAAAAACGAAGCCTCAACAAACTTTTACCATAAACAGTCTCCACTTGATACAGACTGGTATTTCATTCTAGATCCAGACCAAGACAATACAAACAACCGGCAAGTCCTTCAATATCAAGGCAAACTGACAGCTGAGGTTTTACTATTCTTCCAAAGAGCATTAAGATACAATTTACAAGGCCACAATCCTTTCTTTTCAGAGTTATCCCAAGAAGAGTATAAAAAAAAAAAAATGCACACAACTTTACAACATCTTTTAACATTCTCTTATTCTGAAGTAGTTCATCTGGTTTGGGTGTCAGCGTGCATCAGAGCGACTGTAAAACTGATGGAGCTTTAGCATGCACCAAGCCTTGGGATTTGGAGGGGTCTTTATCAACTTCTGTCCTGTTACTCGCCTTCCTATTTTTGCAATGGTCTCCTTCCAACCTACAATCCTCCACAGAGGATAAGTCAATGACTGAACAGCTTTTTATCTTCTCTCTATTCAGAGGAGAGCATATACCTGGGGGTTTTGCCCCCCGCCTTTTTTTTTTTAAAAAAAAAGTGTTCTGTCATGGAAATTGATAGCACAAAAATCCTGTTCCAAACAATTTACAGTAACTTTATTACTCCTCCTCGCCTACAAGGAAGAGGAGAAGCCTTCACAGCTTCTGACTGTGTCACCAACACCTGCTGTGTTTTGCTCCAGGTCAACCCAAAGACTTATTAGTTAATTTCTGAGCATTGTCACACCATCATTGCCAGTAGAGAGGCATTCCAGGAGAAACAATTTTGATGACTTCTTGATCCACACCAATTGGCCTGGATAATAACAGTACCCTATTCCCCCAACATTGTAATCATGGGGCACTCCAAAGTATATTCAGAAACTATGAAAAGCTACAAGAGGTTTCAATCCCACATGTTGTTTTGGGATAGATTTACATTTAAAACAAATGAGTATTTTGTAATCTCTCATAGCAAATACATCATATTGATGAAATGGAAACTTCTATTTTATTAATAAATATGATGGTTTTCAGAGCGACATGAGAGAACTGATAGCATCCAAATCCTAGTATTTTACCATAAGACAATATCTAACGCTTTTAGTTAAGCTATTTCATTCTGGTCCTAGTATGGCCTAATTTCTCCAGGTTATTTATAGTTACAATTTCTGTCTAAAAGCAAATAAATCAGGCTATACTATTTTCCACAAATAGCCTGAAAGTAGTTTGTCTAAGACTAGACTCCAGACACATCACAGGTTTTACTCACATACGGAAAAGACTACTGGCAGTCATCTTCTCTTCCCTACACTCTCCTCAAGCTCAGAGCAGAGCCATTTTCTTCCATCCCCTTAGGACACAAAATTTACTCCTCCCCTTGTCCCCACTGTATGTTTCACACCTGACATAACCGCCTACTTTATGCATTTTTAAAAGATGCAGGTATTCTAACATAGCTGGTATGTCTGCAAACATAACACAAATCAGATATGATCAGGCATTTGTAGTGTTAGAAAGAAATCTACCAAGTTGACTATTACTATTGTCAAAAAGAAGAAATACAACAAAGGGAGGGTTCCTAAAGAGCAACTTGCATGAATTTTGTAGGCAATCTTGGAAGGGCTTTTTTGTAACTGTCCTCAAAGAAGTTTATTTTTATGTTAGCCTGAGCATTTGGGCTAGAACTAGAGTTGTTAGGCATCTGGGGTCAAGAGGCCAAAGACTGTTTGCCATTCAAAACCGGCAGCACCCTACAAATGCTAGCCGGAATTCAAGCCGTTTCCTCAACTCTGTCTTTCATTCTGCACAGCAGAGAAGCAGATCATTAAGGAAGCCTCCATTTTAATTTCATCATCATTCTCCCAAACAGAAAATGTTCCTACTGTTCAGATTTCCAAAAACTTTTGGGGTGGGAGGAGCCCCTTGTATAGGGAAAAAAATAAATATAAATTGTTTGTACACAAAACTTGTGAGAAACATATAACCCAGCACAGACAGAAAATTATGTTTACAAACCTTCCAAAACGTTGATTTTCTTTAAACAGTTAAGAACTATCCAGTATTTTATTATATCATTTTTCCTATGCTATCTTTCTCCCTCCCAGCAACACTTCCAGGGTCACCTCCAGAGTTCAGTTTACATGTGACTCCACAAAACCTACTATCTGCAACTGCTTTGAAAACTAGAATGTGCCATCTACTGGCAACCTAATAAATTGGAAGTTCAGCCATCACTACTTCAAACATTGTAAATTCACCTGTATTCAATTTAAACACAAAACTAAAGGGACAAACTCCAGCTAAGTCCTTCCGATTGCACTCTAGCATTTAGTATATAAACAAGTTACAGATCGTACGATACCTAACAAGGAATTAGAAAGCTATAACTAGTGCTACAGGGTAAGTTCAGTTCAGCACAACTTTTCTGGACCTTAGTCGAATTGGTTTTCCTTCTTTTTCTCTGCTGCAATTTTATCATTTTATGAGAGGGAATATACAATACCCTATGCCCTATTTAGTCTCAGGTTTCTAGAACAATGAGCAGCTGTGTAGTGGCTTCCTAGAAATGTGGAATAACGGCAGTTACCTAACTGAACGTAAGGAAAGAGCTTTTTGAAAGATTTGGTATAGTGGAAGAGTTGAAACATATTTAACTCATATTTTAAGAGAACAGTATCCATGTTTAAGCGTGCTGTAAGCGTTTGACTTTAACACGCTGCTTAACACCGGAGGAGCCCAGTTGTGATTCAGGGGAGTGCTTCAGGTAAGTTTCCAAAACTATATTTTCACGGTCCGGCTACCAGAGGAGTTTCCACCTCTCCGACCTGTGAACACGGCACGCCGAGGGCGCCATTAGATCTAGACAAGAGGCGCTTTACACACGTGAGCCTGCTGCGGCGGCGGCCGGCGCGGAGCGGGCGAACGGAGCGCCTGGGATCCTGGGGGCAGAGCAAACCTCGGCGGACCCTGCTCGGGCCGTGGGGCACCTTCTTCCACACACACGCGTTACCTGAAGCCGCGAGTTCATCGCCATAAACTCCTGCTGAGCCCTCAGGCTGTCGTTCATGGACTTGGAGAAGACGAACCCCATCATGCCCTGGAGCGCAGAAGAAACGAAGCTGGTCAGGGGGCAAACGCGGGCGGCTCTCATGAGCCTGACCCGGCCCGGCCCGCCCCCGGGGAGGAGCCTGGCCGGGGCGGGGGCGGCGGGTAGGCCGCGGAGGTAGCGCGGGGGGGCGGCTCGCACCGCTCCGCGCGGGACTGTCAGCTCCCGCGAGCCCTCGGCGCCCGCCTTGGCTGCGGGGGCCGCCTCGTGGCGCCCGGCGGGGCCTAACCCCGCCCCGCTC
>VWZL01005326.1:46483-108635 GCA_013396915.1 Stercorarius parasiticus | reverse complement strand
CGGCCCTTTCTTACTGTCTTGTCAAGCTGATTTCGAGTAAACGCCCTAAATCCTCCAGCAGCCTGGAAAAAACGCGGTTCCGTTCGAGCGCGGCTGGTATGGGATGTGTTTTTAGCCGAGTGACATCGCTGTTGTGGGTGAAACATCGTCACAGGTTTCGGGCAACTTCTGAACTAAACGTGTGAGGAAGTGCTGGGTCTTGCCCTGGCTCTTGCAGCTCGGGTGGGTATTAAAAATGTGCTGGAGGGAAAGTGCCAGCCCCGCAGTGGACAGCGTGTCATTTTCCTGCTCTTTATNCTGCCCCGGGAAGCTTCCAGGAACTCATCTCCGCATTCAACGTGCACACAGGCCCCTGGCAGGTTCTCAGCTCTGGCATGATGCAACCGGGTAACTAAGTATCAGTTGGTGAAGAGGGCAATGAAATGGCTTCAACACTTAGGTTTCCTGTCTTACTCAGCCTTTCATCTCGTGTCAGAATGTTTTCATGGCATCATCATCCATAATTAAAGGCTGACTTTGAAATCCAAAGAAATTAAATTTTCATTATTTAAAAAAGTGTTCAGACAACAGTTATACTCTGTCAGTTGGCTTTTTAAGCAGGGATACAAATTTTGGATAGGATTCCCAGGATTCTTTTGGCACTAAAGAGTATCTCATTAAAGTTTCCAACAGCAGTCCGTGAGAATATACAGCACCTCAAACACCACCTCATAGTGAAATGTGGCATCTCACTTTACAACAAGAATTAATCATCCTTTTTCCAGAAAGAGTCTTCTAGTTAAAGATTTGGCTGTAGTGAGTGCAATTTTCAAATGCCTACATCTGCTAATGTCCTCACCTGCCAGTGATTCTTGTTGTTAGTATTAATTCATTTCTAAATGCAAACATTTTTGCAAAGGTTGTTTTTCTGAAAAAAGTGACTGAGAAGACAGCTATCTTCCCATTTTTCCTCCTTCCCCTTTTGTTAACAGCACAGCAAAAATACCAGCAAAGGAAAAAACTTTTTTTTTTTCTATTGTGGAAAATTGCTTGACATTTTTATGTCAAGTCCTTCCAAGAACTTGATTTTTTTTGTGTGTGATATTTTGAAAATGCCTGTGACTTTTAGAAGTATTTAATCTTTTGACCACACATAGTTTTAGTTTGTAAGGAGATACAAACTTTTAAAAACATGATGGTAGGATGTATTTTCAGTCCCAGAGGTTTGACAGACTAGTCCATGTCAAACTTTCACTGCCAATTTACAGTGTAGAGTGTTGATTTAACAACTTATAGATGTAAGCACTTGCAAGGATGAAGGCATCTGGCCGGAGATTCTGCATACACCTTTAAAAGCGAAGTTTTTGCCCACAGTTAATGGTTTTACTGAAGGTATTATATTGCTCGCTTGAATAAAAATCCCTGCATAAATCTTGGTTTATCTAAAATAACTAGCTGCCAATCACAGAAAAGGAACGTTGAAAAGCCCTGTTGTGGCAAACCTTTCTGGAGTTTAATAAGTGCATAAGATTGTATATAGAATCAAAACATTCTCTGTCATACAGATACAGTGAATGACAGCAATAGCCAAGGGAAGGGGAAACAGGAAAGTTGACTCACAAAATGACAATCCTTTGCGGAGAACCGGAGGATGCGTCGGACTACTTCTACTTAATTCTAATTGCCTGTGATCCAAGAAGGCAGTAACATTTTGTGGAAGGACACATGGAAGTCTGTTAGATACATGAGTGACGTGATGGTTCTGTGAAATGTTATGAAAAATGGAGGTTAGCATAATCGTGAAGGAACTGAGAAAATAAATCAATGGTGGCGTACTGAGAAGGAGGGAGAGAGAAATGCTGTAAGAAAGGATCAGAGAGTGAGAAGGCACAGGAGGACAATAAAAAATAGAACTAATAGATGAAATTATGTGCTGCTGATAACAGACTTGTCCATCCATGAGCAGAAGAATCCATCCTCCAAGTGCGTTGGAGTGGTGGCTTGTGTGATGAACATGAAGGTGGGAGCCGACTCCCTGAGGTCTTGCCTGCTACTGGAGGAGATCCAGGGAACAAATTTCCTGCTATACTTCAGCTTCGCGCAAGATGGCAGTACTGCACTGGCAGCCACTGACAGGTCTTTAATTAGGCTTCATTAGAGAAAATTGTGTTTGATGGGTCTCTCGCTGGTAAATTTGAGAGAATGTAATTTTTTGCTAAAAGCAGGTTACCAAAGATATCATCCACCCCCACCCACCGAGCCCCTTGCAGCCAAGCAGACTGTTTCAGTCTGTCCAAATTTCTTCTTTTCTTGATCAGGAAGGTATTTCAGAGTGCAGCAGACTTCTGTATTGCAGAGGTCTGGTTTCTTTGGAGGGGTTAACGTGATGGGGCACCATATTCAATAATCATAGAATCATAGAATCTTCGTGGTTGGAAAGGACCTTTGAGATCATCGAGTCCAACCATACCCACACAAAAAAAACCCCTACAATCTCTGTCGCTAGAGCATGCCCTGAAGGCAGCAATGTAAGAATAGAGAAGAGGAGGAGAAACTGGGGGTGATTGCTAAGGCAATGGGGCTAGTTTCTGAAGAAAAGATTAAGGATTTAAGAAGTAGCAGAGAGAATGGAGGCTGGTTTCGCATAGGGCATAAAGAGCCGCTGTGGTTTATGTGTGTGGAGGGGAGGCAGGTTTGAGCCACACCAGACTGCAGGCACTGGGGAGGAGCCCATCTGCGACAGTGGCGGCACCTCTTGCCTCTCCTTGCTGATAGCTGCTTGCTGCTCCAGACATGAGCTGAACAGTATGATTTCACTAATAACTGTGAATGTTCTTGGCACCAGAGAGGGCACATTGCCTGCCCTATGCCAGTTCCCACACCTCCAGCCACATTGCTGGTCTTCATTTGAGTGGCTGTCACAGGAAATCAGAAACACCTCTGAAGAGCCACAACCAAATGCAGAATCTCTGATGCCTGTCTTACCCCTCCATCAGTGGCTTGCTACCACCGTGTTTCAGATGCATAATGAAAAACGAGAGCTGGGTTAAGTGGTGCTGCCAAGTCTCCTTCAGTGCAGTGCCTTATTCGTGATGTGCTGGCACACCATCGGCTGGGAACCATTGTCCTGTGGCGTACAGCAGTATAAAACCTGGGCTGAGGCACAGGCTCTTCTTCAAGTACTACTCCAGGCTACGACCTGTTGACCACCAATCTGTCAGGTCATGATATGGAGGCCACAGAAAAAAGTTAGACAACATCGCATATTGCGTAGTGCTGTGAGATTGTTGGCATTTCTGAAGGCAGGTAGTATTCCCTTAGTCCAGAGAGCTAGAGGGTTTTGCTGCCATTGCAGAAGGCCCACACCTTCATAAAGACATTTTGTCATAAGACATAAATGTCATAAAGACATTTTGTAGTAGTGCAAAACTGGCAGACACTATCCAGTCAGTCATGTCTACTTTGTTCCTGTCATCTTTTCTCAAAGGTTTAAATGATAAGATGTATTTTCTCCACAAATAGTTGGTCCAAAAATAATTAAGTCTTAGAAATTTTGTTTGTGGTACTTAGCTGAAAAAAAATTAAGTAACGTAAAAATGGAAATAACTGTAACTTGTGCCAATGCAGATGTTTATTGGATTAATTAAATGTGATTTTTACATTACAAGAAAGAAAAAGGAACATAGAAGAATAACCAGAATAAGTCTTTGGAAGCAAGCAAGCGTTCTTTCTCTTATCTTTATATGTAGTGCACTTGGATGAATTAGTTTGAATTTTACCATAATGGGTGTAAATTTACCATTGGGTGTAAAACAGTTCATTATCCACTTCAGTTTGATAATCCAGAATAAGAAGGAAGCAAATCACGCTAGGGATAGCCTGCAGAATGAATATTTGGAAATAAGGTTACATCTGTATCAGTCTGCCTGACTGATTCCATCCAACTGGAAAGATTGTCTACAAAATTAAATTACAAAATACATCAACATTCTCCAAAATGGAACAGCAAATGCTTATTTAATACCTTATAACTTTAAAGGTGCTGGATCAAAATAATCAAATAGTTTGGAAAAGATAAATTAATAAAGAATATAAAATAAATAGATAAAAGAAAAAAATCAATGCCCTAAGTTCATAGTCTTTAGCAAACCCATTTCCTGGCTTTACTGTTGTGTGTCTGTCTGAGTAAGCTGACTGTACTGACTGTAAACACGAATGACTGGAAGACTTTTTTTAACCTCATGATAATTCTTTAACTTGTGACAATTGCTTAATTTTGTTTTGGGAGTGAGTGTTCAGCAAAAACGCTGAATTTCTACTGTCTTACGTTAAAGACAAAAAATGATTACATCCTTGAAGATTTTTGGGTTTTGTTTTCCTCTTACTATTCGACTTTTGAAAAAAGGAAGTGTGTGAATACATGTAGATAGGTGAACTTTGAAAATCCAAGCACGTACACAGAGCGAATATAAACTTTTAGCTTTGAGACAACATTTTTTGTTAGTAGTAAGGGAAGTCCCAATGTTATCTAATCCTCTTAGTTAACCAAAGCATTTATTGGCTTAGTGAAGTTGCTCTTAAACTGGAAGCTTCCTCTTCATTCTGGGAATGTTTTTGTAGTCATTTGTTCCTACTGGAAAGAGATTTGTTTCAGCCTATGACTTCAAAGTGAAAAAGCTACTAAAGAGATATGCTGCTGCTTAGTAACTCCCAGGGATAATGATTGCTCAACTCACATTTGCTCATTCTGGTTTTCTGTTTGGAAAATGATTCCTGCATCACAAGTGCTGTAAATGCTAACCAGGCAGTACCCCACTCCCACGATCTGATTCTCCCCTTCCTTTCTGGTGGGATTTGATGTAGTGTTTACTAGAAAGCATTTTCTTCACTATAAAAAACTGAAGAATAGTGTTTAACATTTCATTTTTTTTGTTTGTACTGCCCTTCTCATGTTGCCGCATTTTCTCAGTCTAACAGGGCCCTTCGGTATCTGATCATGCCTGATACCATTAGAGAGGTTCCCTAACTCTTCTGGATTGTCTTTGCAGAGTTTGTAGAGGTTGCTGTCCTCTCTGCTACGGTACATGCAGAGGTCACAGGCACTGTTGTGGGTATCACAGTGGGCTCTGGTTACTCTCTACAGCAGCCCCTGTGGATGTTAGAAGAAATTCCAGAGAACCAGATGTGCTCTGAGGCGTGATCTGGTCTGCATCAGTTGGCTACACCTTTTAGCCCTTCTGGTGATGAAGGCAGCTTCGTAAAGCTGGGTGTTAACTTCAGTCACTGATCTTGGGTTTCACCTGCAGTCTTTAGAGCCACAAAATAGTTTTACACGTGTAGTACTGCGTATTAAATACCAAATGTGACCAACACACAAACTACATATGCTAGGTATGCTACAATGCACTAACTACAACAGCTAATCCCTGCAGTCCCAGGGAACTGTTGTTACCCTGTAGCCCTGTGATACTCTATCTCCATTCCTAGCAGCACGCCATAAGCTTTGTACTGAGTCTGCCAGGCCTCAGGGATGAGGTTGGTCAGGCTTGCTCTATCTAAACTTTTCCTGACCTGCCTGCAGCTCGGTGTTATTTGGCTTGTCTCTGGCACGAATTTTGCTGACTGATGAGTTTTCTATAGCTAATTTGTTTTATTTTTGTTATCTTTGCACAGTACCACCATGATTTTATGACTGGCATAATGATGTAATGCAGACAAATGCAGGCTTGGTATAATAGCAAAAGATCCTGAATTTTATATATAAGCTCTGCTTCCCGTTTGTCCATAAACAATACTTTTAAGTATACCTGTCATTACGATTACTCCAACCTGTATTCTTCCTTCAGCATGCTGAAGGTAAATGCACCTTTTTTACAGTTCCATCAAGATGTGTGTTTGAAAACAGGGGAGATGTGCAGCAAACCCAAATGTGGTTATCCTCAGGAAGGATGCAGTTGTACTGTGCATAAGATGCTCTTGGTTCCCAGTATGGAAAATGTTTCCATATTCTATTTCCAAATTCCATTTCCATACGAAATATGTAACTGGTTTCCGTAATTCAAGTATTACTCAAACTAAGACTTGTCTCTAATGTCAGATTCAGCAGGTAAGATGATATTCCAATAACTGAGCAGGACATCTATTAAGGTTGGTGTAGACATCAATCATTAATTCAGTAAACCAACAAGAGGAACAAAGGCAGAAAGACAAATTCCTATGCAGAAAATAATATGTAGTTCTCAGCTACAACTAGTAGTTTTACAGGTGTAAATTCGGCAGTAAATTTGTAGGTCAGTGCATGAATGCCATTCAGAGCATACAGCAGAATACAGTAAAGCATTCCAGCTATTGTATTCCAAATCCAGCTCTGTGTCTTTTTGTTTTGAAAGGTATCCAGCACGCAGAGGACGGTAACACAGGGCATGGCACTGTGATTCTGGCTGAAAGGAACAGTTGTGGATGTCAGGGGAACTGGGCAGATCTGGCAGCCCAACAGAGGTGAGGCTGCCTCAGCCCCATGTCCACAGGTCCAACCAGCATGAGCTGAGCGTGTATTCCCAGTATGGGCATGCACACAGAACTCATGTATACACCACATTGCATACATACATACACACACGGCCAGGCACACAGATAGAATCATAGGATTGTCTAGGTTGGAAGGGACCTTTAAGACCACAGAGTCCAGCCATTAACCTAACACTGCCAAAACCACCACTAAACCATGTCCCTAAGCACCTACCCATCTTTTACATACCTCCAGGGATAGGGACTCAACCACTTCCCTGGAATGACACAGACAGACACATGGACCACTCGCACGAACAGCATCAACAGCTTCATGCTGTTCCTCTCTCTGACAGAGTTCCGCTGGTGGGAATATGTGTACATATGTACAAGGTGGATTCCTCCCATAGCTGTGCTCAGTCTGCCCACTAGCTGACCCTGGATCCCAGTGTAGCATCTAGGCACGTGAGCCACGAGATCTGCAGCCCCTCTCCAGTTACTGCTACTGACATAAACCCCACTCCCCGCCGCACACCTCCACCCAGAGCTGGCCAGGACTCCCCTGCTCCCCCAGGACAAAGCCCCAAGGTCTCTCCCTTAGAGACATACACATCCCCATGCCTCTAAGTGGGTCTGTCCCATAGAGAATCTCCACACCCCATGGTCTCTCCAGCAGCTGCCTAGGACTCCCTTGGTCCCCCTGATAGGGTCCCAGTTCCTCCTGTGATCTTTCCTTCAAAGACCCCCACCCCCTGCCTCCCAGGCCTCTGCACACACTCACTGGCTTATCCCACTGGATCTTTGCTCACACTCACACACTCTCACACCCTCTTGCCCTGGCTCCCAGGGAACATTGGCCTTTGATCCCCTGTCCCATCCCAGGGACTGGCATTTGGTGTCACTCAGATCTCCTCAGCTGCCAGCACCCAGGCACCGGGGCCCTCTGCCCCATGGCCCCAGTCTAGCTGCTGGCACTCAGACCCTTGCCTGCTCCAGTTGCTGCTGCCACAGACATGGGGGCACCTACGGCCGAGGTCTCGGTCCAGGTGCTGGTACTGAAGTCCACTCACTCCGGTGTCTAATTGCTGCATCATGGACACAAGTCCTCCAATCCATGGTACGACTCCAGTTGCTGGCACTCAGACCCCCATATACATACATTCCCCTCCCCTCACCCCCCGAATAGAGAGTCCCATACCCGTGAAAAGAGTTAGAAAGCAATTTAACAAGCAGAGAGGACAGACTGCACTAACTGGGTGCAGGGCATGGCCAGACAAGTGCATCAACCAGCAACTGTTCATATGCAAGCAGTCCTTTTTATTCCCTTATCGCTCTGTTGTCTCACACTTGTTCCTCCCAAAGTCACTCAGATCTATCCCTTTTCCCACCTTTGGTTCCTCCCTTAAGCATCTCATCGCAAGCCCTGTGCAATGCCAAAGTGCTCTTCCCCTGCATCCCATAATGTGTCCCACAGCACACCATCAGGCAGCAGCTCCCTCAGTCTGAAAGGTGCTGTGGTGCTGGCTCATCCTGGTGGGCTTCAGACCTGGAGCTGAGGCTCTCCTGGGAGAGCCCTGGGAGGGACCCAGGCAAGCTGTTCCTTCCTCTGAGTCTCTTATTTGGCTTCCCACCTGCCATGGGGCCTCTGTGCTCCTCTGTGCTTGCGGGGTTGGGTCTCTGATGGGCTGGTATCTCCTGCGATGTGCCTGGGAGCAGCAGGGTGTTATTTGGGTTCCCCACCTGCCGTTGCCTCTCTGTGGGGGTGTGGAAGAGCTTTTATCGCAGAACCTAACATTCCACATCCTCCTTTCTGAGGGGCTCACGTTATATCATTTCGGAAGATTTGGACCCAAGTCAGTGAATGAAACCCATCTTTGTCAAGCACCTCCCCAGCAATGTGCTGTATCAACAGAAAACTGGATAGCTTCCACGTAGGCTTCTCAACTACCTGCTGGTTTATGGCCCATAAAAATGTTAACTATGTATTACAGATGGCAGTACCTGGTAATTCCAGCATAGAGAGCACAGGGGTGTGGGTGTCCTTGCCCTCCTTCAGTACATGTCTCTGCCATGTGCATGGTGCCACGGGTTACGGCTTTGGATTTGTTCTATATGCCACTCTGTACATGTACTTGCTAGTAAACTGTTACCACAATGGCTCCTCGGTTCTTTGGTAGATTAATGTCCTAATTAATGTCCTGAGTAATATTCTCATTTTGGGGTTGCTTTCTTTTGGCTAAGTTGTGGCAGAGATCTTGTTAGGGTTATGTTTCACAACATAACAAACATTTTCACAGCAAAGAAACTGTGTGCCACACTGTGTTGTCAAATTGTATTGTCAGGTTATTGAACTGGAGTTCTATCCCTCAGCAAGATCTGTAAGTGGCAGGGAACAGAGTTATTTAAATAAAGTCGGATTGCTTCTTTCTCTCTGGAGAAGCAGCAAATAGCTCCTGGATTTCACAGACATCCTGGATGCTGTGTAATCATCCAAAAATCCAGCCCTTTGATATCAGTCTTCCTCCACCTAAATAGATGTCACCAGGTAAGCCATCCGTTTGGGGAGTGAAGGACGTGATTTCAGCATGACTCAGCGGTGGTGCCAGCTTTCGGTTTTGTTTCCCGAGAGCCCGTGGCTTTCAGGAATGGACGAGTCTCCCGGGAGGGCTCCCCGGCTCCCCGGGGCTGGGGCGCTGGGAAGCGCGGGGCTGTCAGCCGGGCGCCGGGGCTTTTCGGGCCGCCTTTCCGCAGAGAACCGCCGACCGGAGGGTTTCCCGGGGCGGCCTTCGACCACCGACCCGCAGCGGGGGCGGCCGGGTAAGGCCCGGGCCGGGATCTAACGCAGCGGGGCTGACCCGGGAGGGAGAGCCGGGTGGGCCAGGGCTGGGCTGGGCTGGGCTGAGCCTCGCTCCGCCCCGCAGAGCCAGAGCCGCCGGGAGCAGCCGCCGGGTGAGGCGTTCCGCAGCTCCCCGAGGGCCCGCAGAGGTAAGGGGGGAGCCGGGCTGGAGGCCGGCCGGGAGGGTCTCTGCCTGCCCGGGCAGGGTGCTTGTCCGCCCCCCGCCCTACTACCGGCACTCCGGCTGGTCCCGGAGCTCAGCCCGGCCCGGGGCTGCCGGTGGCGGGTGTTCCTGGGTGGATCCGCAGGGACCCCCGTCCTGCCCTGCCGCGACCCTGGATTCCCGGGGGGTTTCTCCCTAAAGGCTATGCCGATCACAGGGTTTGCTTAGGAGTACCTAGTGACAGGCAAGACTGAGATATTTGGGAAATCCGGGAAATCCGTTGCAGAACAGAGGTCAAACAAGCAAACGAACAAACAGCAACAGCGGTATATAACTGTGCTGTAAAACGTGTATACACACACACACACACACGTGTGTATATACATATTAAAAAAAAAAAAACACCAAAACAAAGCAAAACCCCAAACCAAAAAAACCTGTCCTGGTCTTTTGTTTGCTACTAAATACTCACATGGGAAAAGCAAACCTGTGACCTCAAGGCAAGCAATGAAAAAGAGGAAACTAAATTTCTGACATTGAAAGCTAGTGACATCAATGGCTTCTGTGGTCTCACAGTCAGTATTTTATAAATTTGTTTCCGTTTCTTTTTTGTTGCACCTTTTTTTTTTTCCTTTTTCTATGAGAAAATGTCATTAAACCTGTTTTTAAGCACAGAAGAAATCAGTGGAAATTAACCTTCATCAGTCTCACCTATTGCGGAAATCCACCCCCTCAACCTCCTAAGGTAGTTTCAGGTTATCAGAACGCAAATGTTACATTCAGCTATTTCATATACCACTGTCTCCACGTTCCTCCCACACGTCAAGTAAAAAGGTTAACTCTTACCCGTTTTCTGTATTATGTTTTTGCTTCCATGACAGATACTGTGAGTGGGCTGTCAAGTGGAAAGAAGAAAAATACTTCCTGAAAACTTTGAAGGGGACATTTCACAGCAGTTTAACTCTTCTGAGAATCTCAGCCCTTTTTTGAGATACGCAAAGACAACGTAAGTGTGTGAACTTACACTGAAACATATGTTTAAAGTTGTATTTTGTGCTGTTGACCAAGTTATCCCACTACGGTCTGCAAGTTAACATGAGTACATCCTTTGGCTTCTAATACTTGCGTTTGGGTTTGGTTTTTTTTCTGTACTAACTGACTTCTACAATCAAGAAAAAGAAAAAGACAGCGCTCTTTGGTTTTTGCTAGGCTAATGCCTTGGCTTGACAACTCTTCTTGCACTACACAGTGGCAAGGCATGGGGCCTTCACTGTGTTCAAATCTTAAACAGAGAATATCTGTTCTTACCCGCAACAGGTAGGCAATGCTCTTCCCACTATTCCTACTTATGACTTTTGAAGACATGAGTAAGTTGTGTAGCATTTTCCAGTCACTGTTATCAACTGTTTGGCACCGCTTGAGATTAGTACAGTAAGGACCCCGAGTTCTGTAGACGGATGACTTCTTGCTATTGGTATTCCAAGGACTGCTCACATACAGCTTTGATCAGATGACACGTTTCTCAAAATGCCTGTGGCATTTTATGTACTCATTTTCCCAACATTTCTGTCTCTGGTTACAGTGAACCACTATTAGCAATAGAGAATTTTCCCTAGTGGGGAATTTTCAAATAATGGGGAAGTTTCCTGAAGAAGTAGGTGGAGTTACATCAACATTTAAGTTCTGTCATAAGAAGTCTTTGGGCAAATAGTTCTGCTTTTCCTGTCTTCTTCATTTGATTGGGAGGGAAACATAAAGCAGCAATACTGAAGAGCATTTTGCACAGTGAATATCTTTTTGCTTTTATAAAACTGTGTTTGCCATAGATGTCAGAAGCCAGCAGGAGGAGAGAAGAAGCATTGTGGTAGGTTCTGTGAGAAAAATAGTGAGAAGATTGCAGCTTTGGTAAAAAACTTCGATTGGCATCTAGCTGCTTCAACCAAGCCAGCCAGGGGATCCTTCTGCTCAAAGTGAAACTGGATAAGGGTCTGCTGTAATGGTTATTGCAGCAGGTTTTTGCATGTGCTTCTGGATTTGACCTGCACCTACTTTTTTTTCTCTCTGAAAGTGAAAAATTGAGTACAGCAGCAGACTTTCTCAGTCTTGAGGAATTTTGTAAGTAATAGTCATGCTTCTTTTGTGTGTAGTAAGGCTTGTTTTCTTCTACAGTGGGAGAAAACATGCAAATTAAAGTTCAGCAATTGCAGGATACAAGCATGGGTCTTGGAACCGTAAAAGCTTACTTGTTGTCATCCGTCTTCCAGGAGTTAATCCAAACACCTCTCCTGGAGTTCATACCAACATTCAGATTTCCTGACAAAAAAGTGGGTATGGGTTGCATGCATTGGTAGGGATATCTTTCTGTGGCTGTAGTGTATGTGCTATTATTTGTTCTGAGCAGTCTCTCAGCTACTTTAACAAAAAAAAGTAGGAAGTGTTTTGGGGCTGAGTGTGCTACAACTCAGCATCTCACTCTTCTGCAGGCTTGCCTCTAGAGTAAGCCTGGTCAGAGCACCTGGTGAGATTGGTATGCTTCTGCCTTGTTTGAGAAGCTTTGCTCTGGAGCTCAGCTGGTGTGCTGGACTGTTTGTCACTCAGGCAGTGACATCATGATGGAGGTACTCTCGTCCGCACACATCACTTAGGTACCCACAGGATTAGGCAGCGGTTTGTGAGTTACTTTTAGAGCATCAGTGTGGTCTATTTTTAGAGCATCGTGAATTGGGTACCTAACCACATTAAGAAGCTTGGGATTTATTTACCAATGAAACAGATCTTTCACCCTGGGGATCTGACTTGTATTTTCCTGTCCCTGTTAGCAGTACATCCTTTTGTAATTCCTCGTGTCTGCCTAACAATGTATTAGATTGACTCCCTTTCTTAGCTCTACCTGTGTTGCCTTCTGCAAACCTGCTATTGGGTTTTCAGCAGCAATCTGAGAGGAAAAGGAGCTTGAATCAAATTCTTATGAGGAGTCTAATTCCGTTAAGCCACAACACTGAAAAGGCACACGTGTCTTAAGATTCAGGGCAAAATTGTTACTTTATCATCATCCTAAATTTGGCAAGCAGAGGAAGAAAGACAAAACATCTTACCAAAAATGGTAAGAGTTGCAGTCCAGATAGGATTTCATCAGTTAGGAAGAATGACGGGTAGTACAGTTGCCTAATTTCTTATGCAAACACTGAAGTTACCACTAGAAAACAATTGAAGGCAATCTTTCTTTATTTTTGTGGCTGTTTGGGTATCCAAAATGAAGACTTTATTTAGATAAAATTCTACAGTTTTCTGTAATCAAGAAAGACTTCCGTTACAGTGAACTTGAATTTTTCTTGAGAGGAATTTGAAAAATTACAGCAATGCTTGATACTACTATTGCTCTGACTTAATTGCACACTTGGTAAGTGCAGTGGGTGTGTGATGATTAAGCATATGAATTGGCATTAATCAGTGTTTTATAATGTTAAAGTGTTGTGTAGAAGTATAAAAGCTCTGTCAATGTAGAGGGGAAAAACTGTCAGAAAATTGAAATGATTTACATGTTCAGAGGTAAAGCAGCAGTAATTCAAGAAACAGATTTTATTTGTAGGCTGACTGGTTTTGTCACTGTTTTACAAAGGCGCTATTATGTAAATACTCATTAAGTGATTAATTACCACACAAATTCTGTTCACATTGTATGTAACTTCATGAGCCCCATGTTAAGTACTGTGAGACCAAGTGTTACAAAGCAGGGTATGTGCACAGTGAATTAAAGTAAGGCACACAGGTGGGGAAGAACTGAGTTCTATTTCTTCCGAATGCCTAC
Organism: Stercorarius parasiticus; assembly: GCA_013396915.1. NCBI lineage: Eukaryota > Metazoa > Chordata > Aves > Charadriiformes > Stercorariidae > Stercorarius > Stercorarius parasiticus. The sequence goes on along the minus strand of VWZL01005326.1, from coordinate 95,342 downwards.
AGAAAACTCCTCCCTTCTTCACCAGGCAGGAGCAACAATCCCTGCTACAATTTAGGGAAAGAGTTGGGTATTTGGGAGTATTTATTTACTAATTGACAGATAGCGATAAAGTATATATTTTGCCGTAACCAAGGACAAATATTTAAAGCAAATACAATTAGATGTTCTTCCCGGATCCATGCAGGAAGCTTTCTGCATGATCATCCAAGGTACTTAATGGTGCAATTTTGGTACGTTTTTCTGTAGAGTGGAATTTGGTGCCTTCTGTCCAGTTCTTTTTGTGGAATGACTACAAAATGTATTTCACAGTGCACGTTAGAAAATGAGCAGATATTTATATTTGTCTATTATTTTATCTTTTTAGGTTCTATCTACATCATGGAAAAGGCTTTGCTTTTGTATATATTTTTATTCTACTGGCATTTCCTAAATGGTAAGAAGCTGAGTTGTAAGAAGCAGTAGAACTGTTTGTTTCTTTTCCATGTCTAAGCACAGAAATGTTAATTCCTCTTTTCCTTCAGTGCTAGCATTTGGGGTTTTTTTCCTTAATGCTTTAAATAAAAAGGTCTTAGCTTTCACATTAAACCAGATACGTATGCTTTGATATGGGGCCACGTTAAAATCCCTGTCAGTGTTTCAGCACAGACACCATTTCAGACAAGGTACCATTTGTATTGCATTGGCACTGTCAAACCTGGGAATCGTCATGTGTCCTTTAACATTGTCTACAAAAACTGTTGACATTTTTGTAAACAAAACTTCCCCATCCGAGGCACTAACAATTGCCTGTTACTATGGCAGTGTTCTGAAAGCAACAGCTGAGGGGCTGTGCACACACATTTGCCTATTTTTAGGACAGCATCACACTGCATGTGTGCACAAAGCAGGTGTCTGCAGGTATAAATAGCCCAGTTTGTCCCAAACTTGGGCAAGTGCATGCAAAAATGTTAAACTTTTCTGAACGGGGCAGATACTTCTGGTCCTTAAACGTCCCATGTATATGGTAAGACATGACTTCGAAGATTAGGCTTATAATTGGAAAATTAAGTTTTCTTCGAAATTTTGTTTTTCAGCTTTATTCACGGTTGAAGCTCCCCAGACACTCTACACTGTGGAACATGGGAACAATGTGACCATGGAATGCACATTTCCAGTGAATGGGAAATTAAAGTTTAGAGATTTAAGTGTCAGCTGGGAAAAGAAAGATGAGTTAAAGAAGCAGGTTTATGTGCTTCTCAAAGGAAAGGAAGACTTCAAAAGCCAGCACAGTGACTTTAGGGGAAGAATAAAATTGTTGAAAGAGAATCTGAACTTGGGACAGTCTCTCCTTCAGATCAGTGATGTGAAGCTCAGAGATGCAGGGTTTTACCGCTGCCTTATTGGCTATGGGGGAGCCGACTACAAGACAATCAATCTGAAAGTTAAGGGTGAGTGTGCTACTGCAGGAGGTTCAGTGCTATCTGATACTGTTAAAAGATTTCAGAGAAGTCCCTGAAGCGAGATATGTCCGGGCTAGCATTTAAAGAAACCTCTCCAGAGACAGGAGCCACCTCATGGACCTTGCACGGCTGTATAACTTTATGTTTCTGTCTAGGTTGAATCCATGTTCTGTCCTTTATTTCCCATAATGACATATGAGGAATGGTGTTGCAAAACCATTTAGACAGGACAAAGACCAGAAAGCTAACGCAGTTTTCTAAACAGCATGAAAATTGTAATAAGTCCTGTACCTCCAATTACTGTGGAGAGACACCATAGCAATACTTACTTTCCCTGTCAAGAGTATGTTTTACAAAATCCAAGCTGATGTACAGAAACTTGACACAGGGGTTGGGGATAAAGAAAAGGTCTCTTGCTAATATATGCTCTTGTTCTAGCTTCCTATTAGTGATCATTTTCTTCCGTTTGTTTAGCTCCTTATAGAACTATAACCCAAGGAGTGGTGAGCATAGGGGACAATAAATGGAAGTTGACGTGTCAGTCAGAAGGATACCCACAAGCTGAAGTGATATGGCAAAACGGAGAATATGAAGATTTGACTGATAAGGCGAACACAAGTTATGAAACTGGAAGGGACCAGCTATATCGTGTGACAAGTACCCTTACGATCAAAAGTAGGACTGATGAGGTTTTTTACTGTACATTCTGGAATAAAGAGCTGCAAGAAAATACATCTGCCATTTTACGCATAGCAGGTAACATTTCTGAATTTCATTTATGGTAATACACTTCAAGGTACTATGTCATTTTGTTCCAGTTGAATCAGCCATGATTTGTTTCTCTTTCCTATGAATTTTGAAAAGGCTAAAAAGAAATACCTGTGTGGTTAAGTTTTGCTATTAGCGCGCGCTTCCACCATACTAACTTGTTCATCATGAATGTGTGGACAGAATTCAAGGATAGTAATTTTGCATGACGTACAGTTAAGTGAAGATTGAGTCTGAGGGTTAAAAAAAGTTCCGTTATTTGAAAAGCATATAGCTCGGAGCCTAGGAAGGAAACCCTCCCATATAAATTAGACACACCTTCCAAGAATGTTCTGTTTTGCTGATGATAACTGTCAAATAAATTTGAACAATATGGTCTTTTCCTGCCACTACAGCCTTTGCTTTGACCATATTTAAATTTAACACATCGTACACAGATTTTTTTTTTTTCTCATAAAGTCTGGATTGAAGGAAGATGCGTCGATGGCAAAGACTAATAAAATTTCTCATTAGACCTTTTAACTGGGCACCACCTCTACTGCTTTTGCTTTTGGTTATTCTTTTAATTTCTGCGTTGTACTGAGATATGTTTGCACAAGCTTTCAACCAGACTGGGGACCTGATCCAACTCGAAAATAATATTTCTGTTTATCAGACGGTTACTTGGTCAGGTCATTCCCCTGGTCCTGTTCACCACGCAGTTTTAAAAATGCCTCTGCTGGCACGCTTTCTGGGACTGACAAGGGGTGGAAACAGGCAGCTGGGAGTGAGCCAAGTCATCCTTTCAACGAGCGGTGACCAGGCAAGTTTGGTTTTAACAAGAAGTGCCTCTGGGATTCAAGGAGGCCACTTATCCTTTGCATTCAGAGCTTTACCAGATGAAAGAGACTCTCTGTTCTCTTTCTCAGTCATCTCTTTCCTGTAGTCCTGACGGGAAAGTAATCTAGATGTCACACTTTGTACCCTGGTGACAAGCAGGATTTGTGACGGGAATCAAAGGCACTATCACATGGAATGCAGGAAGCAAAGATAAATATGAATATAGAATCATAGAATTGCCTAGGTTGGAAGGGACCTGTATGTTCTTTTTTTTCCCCCCTTTATTGGGATAATGAGATATGGTAAAGAGCACCATCAGCATCTGACCTTAGGCAAAATCTAAAATGCTGTTACCATGTCTGAACTGCTGATAGCAGAAATAATATGATGAAAATGAAAGGAAAAGGGAGAAGCTTAAGCAATTATGTAATGTCTTTCCCCACCCGCTTGTTTTTCTTGAAGATTCAGCTGATGGTGTTCTGTGGACTGAGAGCAGACGCTTTGTTGGAGCAATTCTCATTGTGACTGCTTTGTTTGGATCTGTGCTTCTATGTATGCTCTGCATAAAAAAAGGTATTAAAATTATTTATTTCAGTGTATCATCTCAGTTATGATCAGTCTGTTCTGTTAATTCATCCTCACAGAGGTGGAATGAGATAATAGAAGTCTGGTTTCATCCTGAAACCACTAAATTTTTTGCCCCATTGTTTATTTCTTTTTCTTTGTCCAGCTTAGTTAAATACTATCAAGTTAGCAGAATGGAACAGGTTGTCATCTCCTCACAAACCAGTTACCACGCATCTCTATTAATTTTTCTTATAGATAGGGATGTAGAGCAGTAAGATTAGTGTCGAATCTATTCAAACATCAAAGCGTAGCTTATGCACCTACTGCAAACTGAAGTTTCCTATTCTGTGTCCTCCCTTTTGATTGGGAACCAGAATGCTAGGAGCAGACAGGACACAGGAGGGTTTTTAGAGTTTTTTTTCCTGCATTTGCTGAAAAATTTCACTGAACTGTGACAGCATGTTTTTTTAAGTGATCTAATTGTTATGAATTCTACATGCATTTTTATTCTGGTTAAAACACCATAAGAACGGTGGATTACATATGAAGTGATATGGTTTTGAGGCTGAAAGACTCCCACTTAAGTCTGAAAGGCTCTCACTGTGGCTTCATACCACTTGATTCATTTCCTTGTTAAGTTTTGAGCTTTTTCAGTTCACTTCAATGACTTGAACTGGACATTTTCAGTATCACATTATGCTGAAGAGCTAAAGCGTTGGTGATAATTTGTTTTCACTTGCTAGCTAACCAAAGAAAAAACTTAGAGATCTATCTAAGGATGTAAAGAATACAGTTTGCCCTCAAATTAAAGCAAAAATGTTTGAAATGTGTTGCTTAACTTGAAATAAATAGTTACTTTTTTTTTCTTTTTTTTTGGTTGTTTGTGTTTTTTTTTCCTTGTAGAGAAGGTAAGTGTGTTTGAGGATTCTATATTCAGAAATACTGTATTCAGGATTCTATATTCAGGATTCTATATTCTCTCTCTCTTTATATATATATTAAAAAATACATATTCTCTATTCAGAGTCTATATATAGCTTCTATATTCTATATTCACTCTTCGTTTTAACAGATACAATAAAGTCGTGTAGATCTCAGAACATCCATAGGACTCATTAGAAAATGTTGATAGGAAAGTGGTTTTGCTGAACATTCTAGTTCTGGCCAGAAGTCTTCCTCTGTATAACAAATTTGTGTGGTTTTTTTAGCTGATGCATAGTTACTTCTTGTTTGCCAAGTAACTTTTTGGTTTTGGGGGGTCAAGTTGGCTGCAGAGAAAAAGTACAGGAGGCATTGAAGCTGATACAGCTTTATAATATCATACTGGTATGACTCTGTAAATTATTACCAGAAATGCTCCAAAAACCTGAACATGATAGTTGACTAAGTGCTCCTCTCAAAATTCTTGAATTTTATAGGAGACGTAAATGCGTGTAGCCTACATGAAACTCATCCGGAACTAATGCAGAGGCTAGTTGTACTGTCTTTTCAAGTGGTATCTCAAAAGCTTCCATGCTAAGAGAGATGAACTTTCGGAGCGGGTATAGCAGAACTGTTGGTTTTCCTGTCTCCCAGCTCTCTTTTCCACAGTGAAAACCAGAAACAGCCCTAATTTCTGCCTGGAAATTACATCTATAAGCAAATTCTATACTGAGCACTCATGTTCAAGTTCCACAAAATAAATACAAGATAGAACTAAATGTGGATATTCAGTGTTTTGGTCACAAACGCATCTCCTGAATCGGTGCTATGGAAACATGTCCTGGAAGAAGTATTTGTAAGCTTAACAGGCTTGCAGGTGATGCTAGCAGACTACAGAAGGCAGGATTAGGGTAGATAATGCTGCATGTGTAAGAATATACTTTTCCTAAGAATGTGATAGGAATAGGAGCAGAACATGAAAGTGGAAGGAGGGACAGCAAACTCCTTGACTTCTCAGAAGATTCCCTTCTGGGGATTTCAGTGAAGGTCAGAAGTTTCCTAGGTTGCTTGAGTAATATTTATTGTTCGTGTCTATATATGATAACATATATACATGTCACGATGTATGTGATTATCATGATTATGTTATATATGTATGTGTGAGTGTAATAAACTACAAGTTGATTCAGAAGCTAAAGTAGTAGCAACAGGTTTTTCTTTTAAAACCCAAGCTGCCCTACATGACCAGACAAGTGATTCTTTCAGAATGGAACCTTCCTGGAATATGGGCTTTTTTCCCCTCAAAAAGCACCAAGAAGGTGATCTCCTTCTTGTTCCCTGTTGCCCAATATGTTCAAATTCTAGGTGAAAATATACCATGGAAAACCGTTTGAACAAGTATTTTTCAGTGATACTAGTGTACAGTAGCGATGGAGTTCTGACTTAGAAGTGAGGAAAGGAAACTGGAAAGGAAACTGACAGACTGGGGGCACTGAAGAATATATTTTAAAGTCTTTGAAGAAATTGAGTGTTTTGAGAACCAGTGATTACACTGTGCTAAGTGTACGTTTACCACCACTGTGCTTAAGCACCCATTAGATCTAAAGTATTTTGTTTTCTTTTTGATTTTTCTCTCGTTTTCTTTTTGATTTTTCTCTCTTGTTTTCTTTCAGCTAGAGCAAATAAGAACAAAAGAACACCTGTGGCTAGTTCATCAATAGCAAGTACGTACATACGGCATAAATCTAGCTCTGTGTGATTCTTGTTGAAATAATTGCTTGAGAATTTACTTTGTAAGGGTGACAACAAAATGCAGATTTACATTCAACTTTCATTTTGCTTTCTACTTTTCACTTATGTAACAACTATAAATTACAATCAAAGAGTGATTTTTCATTACTGTGTCACCTTCTTGAAACGAAAACATGGAAGAAAAGCATACTTGTTCCAGGAGCAGGTCCAGAAAAGGACAGAGTGGTGTGCTGTGTTTTGGGAAGTCTGTGATAGGATGGGACATGCTCCCTGGAACACCTACCTCAGGGTGGCAGCACACGGTGGTGTGCAGGCTCTGTGCTGCAATTTGAGCCATGCTGGCATGATCCTGTGTTTTCTCTGATATGATAGTGTGCATTTGAGGGTCTTTGTCACAACATTGAGGACAGACGGTTTGACCCTGTTGAGAGAAACACGGGAAGAAGCTTTAACTTCCCTAACAGTTTATATTTCTTCCTGTTGAGATACTGATGCTATTTGCTATGAGCAAATCTCAGTGAATGGACGGTACCACCACGACACTCAGAAATGGAGGAAAGAGTGGAGAGAGTTAATATTTACGGTGGGAGAGAAGAGATTAAAATCCTTTAGCCATGATGGCTCATGGTTGGGGTTTTTTTTGGTTTTGTTTTTTTTTTTTTAATTTGTTGTGGGGTTTTGTTTGGAGACCACTTCAAATTAAACTGCTGCCTGAGAGTTAGTTCGTACTGACAGTTGGGGTTTTTCCTATGAAAACCTCTCTTGAGAATAATTACCCCAAATGGACAAAACATTTGGTTTTAATCTCTTCTCCTGATCTGCATTTAAGTCATGTTTTTTCTGGATGGCCTGAGATAGCAGCTTTTAGCAAAGATTTATCACTATATGAAAAGTTTAAGCTATGCTGACTGTTATCTGCCTGTATGTCGTTTGTTTAAAGAGTTGTCAAAAGATAAGGATACACATGACTGCAGAGATGCTGCTTTTGAAGACAAAGAGCTGAAATGTAAGTATAAATGATAAAGGGAGAAATAGTAGCAAATTGCACACAGCATCAATCATCTGTGGTCATCAGAGCCTTGATTCACAGCTGGTTTATTTAGTCCCTTGTTTCAATAGACAGAGCCTTCAAGAGAAGTGCAGCCTCCTGTTCTCTGTCTTACAAACTCACCATCATAACTCATTGTGTACTGGAAGTTATATCAAATAATTAATATGGTTTTAAACATAAAAAGAAAAGCCATGCTAAGGAAAATGGGATGTGGAGATATATAACAACCCAAATTAATCTTTTCCTTAGCTCACACTTCTGCTACAGAAAGAGTTGTGCCAGCACAACTGAAGGAGTGGTGATGGCAATGGGTAGAGAGACCTTAACCCATTAGGGCCACACAAGCAACTCCCAAGCCATGAGATTGTGTCTCAGCAAAGCAAGAAAATAAATGACCAAATCTCTGTAAACTCTGAAACATACTGTGGTATGGAACAGGAGGGTGAAATTTTTCTTTCACGTTCTCGTTGACCTCTGAAGCACTTACATTAATTACATCCCGAATCCCTCCCTGCTACACTTTACTGGTATAAACATAAACAAAGGTAAGCCTGTTGGTCTTGCAGGTATAGATCTCCCAGTTAAAGAGTCAGGGCCTGGGGATATGCTGCTAGGGATGCCAGCGGATAGAGCACTGAATGTATTTGAAAGACTTTAAAAGAAGATTTTAAAAGAATGGGGGACCTAAGCCACAGCAATTTCACCGTACTTGCTAAAGAGCACTTCCCACCAATGTGTTTGAACTACCACTTTATTTCCTCCCATGACGATCTTCTTTTTCCATTTGACCTTTTAATAAATTTCATTTCAGATCTTTAATTTTGACAATGAAGGAAATCTTTTTGGTACCTCCAAACTCTAGGAAAGAGTCCCAAAGCCATGAAATGTTCTGTGACGTCATCATTTTGTAATTTGATTTTTTTTTCATATAATTCTTTCTTTTACAGATATGCAAATAGAGAAGACCTAGAGAAAGCACGGAAAGCTTTTTTCCTCTGCGGTGAAGTTTTGACAGCTCAGATGTTCTGTGTTCTGTCTATTAAGGGGGATATTAATTTTTTGTTCTTATTGTCTGATGGCAATCTTCTTCCATATCATGCTAACTCAGGAAAAACTGCAATGAAGTTAATAGAATTATTATTCCATAAAAAGTCCTTGGATTCAGTCTTCTGTACATGTGACTAGGTTTGGAGGTATTTATTTAAATATCCAGGTTTCTGCTTTCTCAAGTTCATGCACTTTCAAGGACACATTCCATTAAAAATATCTTTAAGGTTAAGCACTTTAGGTCTGTGACAGTCATGAATTTCATGGCCAGTTCTTGAACAGGCCATCTTCTGGGCTTGTTTGTTTTTTTTTTTAACCACTTGAGCTCCTGATTCCCTGTAGAGATTTTGTATTCCAGCGTTTGGAGAATTTTTTCAATACTTTGATCCTCATAAAAGATAAAGGTGCAACACGACAAGATGCCATACAGACAGGCATTTTCTGTCCTTAGTGTAGATCTTAAAATACAAGATACTCACAGCTAACCCTGAAAAAGCTGCTGTAACCCTCTTGGCAACTATGGTTTGGAAATTATTAGATAACACTGAACTTCTTGATCTCTTTCTCTGAAAAGTATTTTGGGGATTTAATTTCCGTGTGATAAAGCTGGCACTACTGGGTTACTGCTCATTACTCTTCAGATTTGCCATTTGGGGATAAGGCAGCTCTTCAGAGATTCAGGAAGAACAGCTCTTCATTTGGACTTCCTTTTTGTTCATCGTGGGAGTAGAAGGAGAACCTTCTAGCACATGAAATACATGCTCTTGTGATTCCTTAAGAAATGCTGAGGGAACATTCCATTTCTTAATTGCTTTGTTACATTTTGCTAGTTGCATAGCTTTTTGGGGGGGTCCTACACAGGTGGAAAATATTTATTATGAGGCTATTCACAGTTATATTTTTTTAATAAAATATGTTTTGTTTTTCTTGTGGTTTTTCCTTGTCCCTCTGACTTGTCAGTAAGTAGTGTTAGCACTACTTGTGTTTTTTCTGGGAAATTCAGGTGTCTAAGATTTGGGTACAGAACGGTGTCTATGCCCGTGTTATCCCTCTAATGACTCCCACAAAGAAGAGGCAGAGGAGATCTGGAATCTCATTGGACTCAGAGTTTGGGTTTTTTTCAGTTTAAAATAAACAAGTCTGTTGTGCAGTCCTAAGGATGTGAATGCAGCCCTCATTCCAAGGCTTCGATCTAGCTAATGTAAAGTTGTGTTTAATACATCTCAGCAAGCTACCCTATATACTAGGATAGAGAAATGCATTTCATAACCATAACTGAGACCTAAGTCTTAGTCTACCTCTGAGATCGGTAGACCTCAGTTAAGTAAAATAGTTACTATAAAGTGATTTCCCTAATTCACTGTAGAGCTTACATATTCTGGTACTGATTTTTGACATTTGATTCTTCAAGGATTCTATGTGAACTCGAACCTCTCCTTCTGCTTCCCAACATGCTTTTTGAGGCCACAGTCTGGGCATCACTGAAGGTGATGGCCAGTTTTTAATTATTCCCGGAGTGCAAGAATGGCTTTGGAAATATTAGGGTCATTTGTAGAAAAAGCACTGACTCTCCTCAACACACAAATGGAGTTTCGTATCACCACATAAATCATTCCCCTTCCAGACAACCTCTTCATTTTCTACTTCCTCTTTGAGACTGCAACAGCTGTTTGCATATTAAAGTAAAAGTAAAAAGTCTACTCCTTTTAGTTCTTGTCAGCCTTTGCACGGCAGTGCTATTAGTGCATGCTTAGTATCACAAAACTGAAGTCGATGTCTTTATCGAGCTCCACCAGACAGCAGGAACTGTTACATTTATCCTTTCCCAGCAGAAGAAAAGGTAAGTTACTGTTGACAGTGCTGTATATCAGATGAATAAGATAATGAAATGAGGGGATATAAATATATTTTTAAATTCTGTAGCTGAACCCTGCCGTCCAAAATGCCAGTGCTTGAATTCCTGAGAGGTTGATAGGAAGCTTGAAATTTTGCTACTTCATTAGACAAACAGGATGTGTGGTGGATAACAGATGATGTGAAAAGACCTGTCGTCGCTAAATAACTTCTACTTTGTATTTCTCTGACATCCAAATCAGAACTTGTCTAATCTAATTTTAGAAATTTTACAAATTAGGCTTTTAGGATAAGCTAAGTCTCTCTGCTCCATTTTTATGAATACAGGAAGACAGGCCTACATGCTTGTCCTCCAGTGCCATGAGTTGTCTTGGCACAGTTACTTTCCACTTGTGACAGAAGGAGAATAAGCACCTAAAATGAAAAGATGACACCTTTAAGTCATGAGAACAAGGTGAAAGGAAATCCTGCCTATCCTAACACAAAAAATGTAGTTAAATACCATATTTGTAATAATCTTTTTTCCTTCAGTTAACGATTTTTGCGTGCTACTTCGGTGTTTTTGGATATCTAGCAAATGAAATCAGCAAGAAGCTAGAGCAGACTCAGCTTCAGTAATCTGCATTTTACTTCCTAATGGCCAAGCATTGTTGGATGCCCAGAAGTGCTCAGAAAAGCCTGGTTCATGTGCACAAACTAAACTGGCTTATTAGTATTTCAGTTCAGTACTCATTCTTTTGAAAAATGTTAGTGATGTCACATTTAATTTTGTAGAATATGAATGCTATTACTAATAACATTAAAGAAGAACTAGTAATAAGAAAAATAGAATAATTGGTATTGACCTGCAGGGCTTTTCATGGAGCCGCATGCAGGATGTGTGTCCCTTTTCCCTTTTGGCCAAAAAAGTAACTTAAATGTCCTTGAGTGACATGTACCAATGGTGCATCATTGAAGTGTGGGCTAACCAGCAAAATGGCAGAGATGTTAACAGTGGAACTTCTGCTTTTGCAGAGGTTACCAATGGGACTTCTGGTTTTGCAGCATCTTCTCCCCGGTTCCGTGTCTCCCTCTCCACATTTCTCTGGTCCTGCAGTCGAGGTGATTGTCCCAGCAGTGTCCCTGCCAGGTACTGCCGGGCTCATGAGATGCCCAAGGCAGGTCTCTGACTCTTGGGCAATTGCACTGAGCTTTCTGTCTCCCTGTCCCAAAACAGGAACACATGAAGGAAACCAATTGTAGCCAGAGCTGGCTCAGAATGAGTAGAAGGTGGTGATGTGACTGTGAAGTAACTTTGGGGTACCTTTTCTGTCAGGTGGGAAGAGAAAAAGAAACACTTTTCTTTTCCTTCCAGAAGAAGACTCAATACCTGCAGGGAAACTAGACATGTAGACACCGGGGAGTTAGAGATTCCTCAAGAAACTGGTGAGGAAGTTGTGGATGGGGTAGGCAAGCAAAGGGCTAATCATAAGAGAAGGAACATAGCAATCAACAAAACAAGGCTTCCTTGAGGACTTTATGCAGGTAGACAGTCTCCCTTGGTAGGACACTGGTACTCTGCAAAGGCATTTGCTGGAAATCACCATGACTCCAGCTGGGACATCCAAGTTTGTACAGTCTATCTGGCAGAGGGTTATCTCCTGCCTTTTCCACCTCAAAATGCCTATGGGTTCTACACGATTTGCCCATCATTCATATTTTCCTGCCTTTTTCCTTATTTCACCATTAATAAATCCTTTAAAAGATGTTTTTGATTGCAAGTTGTATTTGCAAAAATACTTCTCCCAAAATAGGGTATTTGTCTTAAAGTGGAAGGCCACAAAGCAAACAACGCCTTTGAGAGCTGGTGGCAGGTGGAGGGTGAAGATGGAGTTAAGAGAAATAGTAGGCATAAGCATCAGTCAGGAAGAAGTGCCTTAGGAAGAGTGAATTCCCCCACTCTCACATACTTGCAAAAAGAGCACAGACATCAGTTTGCTGTCATCTTTCCCCCTTTGCTTTTACTTTAAGTGTTAGGACATCAGGCAAACCTGATTTTAATTTTAAATCGTAGATCAAGCTCAACTCTGGCCCTGTGGACTTTTCTGTCTCCTTCAAGTGTCGAATCATCCAAACCATTGACTTCTGCCAGCTGCCCAAGAGCTCAGTGGAGTTTTTCTAGAAAAAGGTCAGGCTACCCAGCAATTACTTTATGTGATAGGGCTACGCAGGATAAGTTTACTGAAAAACAAACAAACAAACAAACAGTAGTTGTTTTGTTGAGATGGATTGGTCTGCTCCAGACAGCAGGAGACATGATTTCACAATCTGAGTCAGACTGGAACAGTGAGGCCAGCCATCATCATACATTGTCCCAAACCAGGCAGGATTCATGGGACCAAAGCCACTGCCATTATTGTGTGGAGCTAGAGCGCAATTCTCCCAAGTGATGAGGCACTAACGGGAGACAAAGGAGTATGTATGTCCCACCTGTAGCACTAATCCATCTGAGAAACCTGGGAAGAGACCATTGTATCCTCTTTTATGTCTCCCACTCATTATGTGGTCATAAATTAAAGGATAGAGTGATAAACTGCAGTATGGAAGTAAATAGTACCTAGTAACAGTAAAATGCACAGACACATCCATTGATAAAGTTTTTTAAGAAAATAGAATACTTTATGTTGGAAAGGAGCTCTGGCAGTCACCCAGTCCAACCTTCCACTCAAAGCAAGCCCAACTTAAATCCAATTGTTCAAGATTTGTCCTCTCAACTTTGCTATATTTGCAAGGATGGAGACTCACAACTTTGCTGGGCAACAGCATTTGACTACCCCCATTTTGATTTTTCTTTTTTTTTTTTTTATAATAATATGGATATAGATGAAAATGATCAGGAAATGTATTCTGCAAATGTGTTCTGCAAATGTTAGGTAATCTCTCGAGGAATTATTGTAAAATTAATATGATGAAAATTAAGAAAATGTAACTTGGTAGTTTTGTGAATGCAGAACAGTTCTAGTAAATGCAAGTTCAGATGCCAAGGCTGTATACTGCTCTAAACAGGTATAAATTCAGCAAAAAATTATGAGTGTGATTAAAAGCAGAATTTGAGCATATTAATTGTACAGACTGCTTTGAATAAACTTGTTTGAATGCATGTTCTCAGCAAGACAGAGTGCTGAACTCAGAGTACATTCATCATGAAACACCAAAATGAAACTGGAACTGCTCACAAATTCCTAAGAAACTTGGTGGTTTCCTTTTAACGCAGTCACTTGTTTTGTGACATAAAGCCTGAAGATCAACCTATAAGCTGTGCTATTGGTGCATGTTTTAAACCGATCATGAGAGGTGAATAGTTGCTGCTATCATGCAAATAGGATAGAGCTACTTTGTAAAACTTGGGAAATCTTAGCTGTTACATGAACCTGATTCTTCCAATGACTGCATAAAGATCTGATGTGAGTATAATTGCTGCTAAAATGTCAATCAATATTTACTGTATTTCTGACTGAGGCATTGCAAATTTTTTTCCTATGTTCTTAAGATTTGCTTAAATTAAGTTTATTTTCAAATGATTTGTAGGGAGTGGACTCTGATTTTGAACCAGGGGTTGTATAAGTCCCAGATCCTAAAACACAGGTCCATATAAATTCAAATCCTGGGGAATGAAGAGTTTTAGAACCTGAACCTGTCTCGCAACTCAATCTTCTGTCATAGGTGAAGGCAGAAGAGTGGTGATAGCAAGACTCTTCAGCTTACGCATTTGGCTGCTGCTGTTTGTAAATCTTTTATTCTGAATTTCAGGGAAGAGTTTTAAGGAGAGAAAAATAAATCTGTATATATTTGTATCTATATGTTCCTGCTTACTTTCTTTTGGTTGTTATTAAGCCCCTGCCTGCAGATGGTAGGTTGTTTTGATTGTACAGCAAATCTGGGGACTTTCACCTTCTGCATTCCCAGGAGGAGCGCAGGCTAGGAAGTGGGGAATTTCTTGTGCTTCTCTGAAAAGTGTTTCTTTCTGTTGAATTTGGAGATATGCAGCGTATTGCACTAAAGTGTTACCCTGTATTGTTCAGTGCTGCTGCTAAGACCTGAAAGGCGTGTGTTCTATAGAATACATAGCTGCATTTTAAATGTAGTTAATGACATTTTCTGTAACAAAATTTAAACCCAATCTTATCCTAACATCTGTGGGTAAAAAAATACTTATTTGAGGTTGTATTAGAATTATTGTTTTTGACGTTGAACAAAATAAGTGACAGTGAAAAAGATACAACAGGTGACAGATAAACAAGGCAGGGAAAGTGAAAATCCGCAGCGAGGGTGTGCAAAGAAGGAAGTGAGAAATTATGTCTCTTCACCTGAAAGCCGAAGTGAGACGGAGAGCAGACTGAAACGATGCAAATAGGCTGTCACAGGTGATGTGAACATCACATATAAAACAATGGACCCAAAAGCAGATTGACCACATAGTGAGGTGGATAACAAGGGACTGCAATGAGGGTGCAACAGCAGAGAAGGGGTGTGTGGGTGTGGGATGGCTTGGAGAGAATGAGAGCCGAAGACTGTCCACAAGACATACTGAGGCAGGCCTGAGAAATGGACGTTGAACAAATGTTAATATGCATTGCTAGTTTTTTTTATGAAATCCCTGAAATGGCAACAAAATACCTTTTTTCTGATGGTGAAGTATAGAACAGATGTAGTTTGTATGAGGATCTAGTGCTCCTCTTTTTGTTGTTTATTTTCTGACCTAGGATTTTTTTAACTTTTTTTTTTCTTTTTTTTTTTAAAAAAACTGGATCCTTCACTGAAGGGAAAATCAGTTTAGTCATTTCATGAGGAGGCTGAAGATTGTATCTTTTTGCACACGTGAGAGTGTTGGAAGGAAGCTTTTGAAACCACAAGACACACAGAAGACAAAGGAGTTTCAGTAACAGAGAAAGACAAAGAAAGCAAACAGTGGCTGGGACCCCTCAATCTTTTCCAGTGTACATATGTGTATGAGAAGACAGTCTGTTTTCGAACAAAATGAGCATCAAAGTTTCATGCAGGAAGATCTGAACTACATCAAAACAAACTAGTTCAGGCATGAGAAGCAGTACAGTCACATTACCCCAGTATTGCTCTGCTGCTTTCTTTAAGTCAAAAGGAGCCAAGTAGGATGCCACTTTAACACAGCTTGATTGCTTCTCGTATTCAGATGAGTTTGTCTTTCTGGGCATTGCTTTGTGCTTTGTGCAGGCACTACATTTGCAGTACAAAAATACAAAGGCTGTAGAAGGAGAGGGAATAGGAAAAGAGTGATCTGAGCTGATCTCTGTAACATTATTGAGTATGTAAGTGGCAGAGTAAAATTGTTGAACGTAGGAATGAACAAATCAACAGCAAGATTGCTGTTTCGAATCTATTACAGAGTTCACCAACTCAGGATTCCTTACCAGTCTTTCAGATCATCTGCAATACCTCGTTTGCTAGAGTACACTCAACAGTTCGTGTGGGGGTGGACACAGGCCACCTGGTGATGTTACCCTCGTCCTCCCAGCTGTGGAGCACGATGTCCCTGCTTTCTTCCAGGAACTTTGTAAGAATGCCTGTGTTACACCTGCTAAAACTGAGCATGATCACATCATAACTGCTGTCAGTGTGCTAACTTGGTGCGAAGGGAAATACAATACAAACAAGGGTCTGTATACCATACCTACTTAACTTTAAAAGGACTAAGTGCTCTTTCCTTAGTCCTTTAATCCTTTAATATTTATGACTGAAGTCTGAGCGATTATTGTACCCTTCTATGTATGTTTGACTTCTGCTTTAAACCCGGAGAAAAGACGGTGTGCTTGGAAGCTTGTTTAGATTTTCCAACAGTTCTGATTATTCTAGTGGAAGATATGCTCTTGGTCTACAAACTTTCCTTGCTTACTGCTGCTAAGTGTCATTATGTAAATGCTAAATGTGTTTACTATTCTTAATCGTCCATTTGCTGGAATACGAACATTTTAATAGCTGAAATGGTGTTTCCAGGAAAGGGTTATGCATGATTTATTAGACTATAACGTCCCTCAATTAGTGACCATGCCTCTGGTTGTGTTGGTTTAGTGGACAGCATAAAGAAGATTCATCCTGCACAGGATCCTTTGTTATTCCTGTGTTGGCAGCAACCAGAGAATCATAGAATGGCTTGGGTTGGAAGGGACCCTTAAAGGTCATCTAGTCCAACGACCCTGCAATGAGCAGGGACAATTACAGCAAGACTACTAACCAAAGGTGGTGCCAGAGGGTCTTGTACTAAGGTCTTACACTAAGATGCCCCTTTTATCTAAGAAAAGCACTACTATCTTCCAGATACATGGATGAAAGGAATAGAATTTAATTCATAGTTCACATTATTCAGATATGGGTTTCAATCTGTGATTTCCATGTTCCTTTGCTTACAAAGCTTCTTGCAAACTCTTCAATATTGTCAACATTGTGGGAGCTGTCACTAAGTGAGGTCAAATCAGTCCTAAAATCAGAACAGACTGCTGCCATCCTCCCTCATCAACTCACTGTGATTCACAACCTGAGTGTTCCCTGAAAATAAGATCCAGCAGGCATAACAATAAACACATGCCAAAGAGATCTATACAAAGCACAGCTACTTAAAAGGACTATCCCAGCTTTTGCTCAAGAGCTCCATGGTTTAAGCACAGACCAGAGTTTGATGTTCCCCTTTTTCCACCATTACCTCCTGAGACCATCTTTATAACATACAGCTCTGTTAGGACAAGCACCTCTTCACGTCTGTCTGTAGAATTGAATTAAGTCTATGCTTTATGTTGAAAATTGAATAATATGTTGAAAACAATATTGTGGCCTAGAGCATGCAGCTTATGCTACATGCCAATGGGAATGCCAACTCTAAATTTTCTGAGGGAACAAGAAACATCTTTCTCACTCCTTACCAGGAGAATTTTGGTGAACCACTTGAGATTATATGTGAACTGGTGCATTTTGTTGGGCAAAAAATACTTTTTTTTGGAGATGAGCATTACAATCCCTGTCGGCATGTGAGCTGGAGACAGGACTAAAGTCATAGACATGATCAACTGAATCAAAAGTAGGAAAACTATACACAGTGTAATTTTGACATTTGGTGGAACTTTAGCAATTTATTATCATTTCCCTCTAGATTTCTCTCAGCATTCACTAAGAAAACTTATCAGAATATGCTCCTTTGAGCCAAAGAGAGTCAAGTATGGGTTTCAATTTAGTTCTTACAGTAAAATATAAAAGCTGTATAAAAAGCGAAGATTATATTCTACCCTTTTCCAATTCATATTGTAATGCCTTTGTTTTCATTGTTCCGATTCAACTTTTTAGTCTTGAGCCCTACATCCTCATTGGAACTATTACAACTCATAAAAAGCCACAATGGTTTTTACATGTCTGATGCTATGAACCCTCATCACCTCAACCCTCAAAGGTTTATTTAGCTTCATTTTCACAATCACACAGCACTGTGTGAAAACTTGCTTTTTCTTCTGCAGGTTGGTCTGGGAAATTAACTTACTGACAGCATCCGAATTGCTGTTGAAATGTCATGCAACTTCCTCATGTTCTCAGATGTGGATTTCAATTCCTGACTTTGCTCCCAGAACCACTAACTGCTGAGTTTTATGTTCCTTTGTTATATCCATATGAAGTTGTAAC
This sequence comes from Stercorarius parasiticus, assembly GCA_013396915.1. Lineage (NCBI taxonomy): Eukaryota > Metazoa > Chordata > Aves > Charadriiformes > Stercorariidae > Stercorarius > Stercorarius parasiticus. Next base: position 77,447 of record VWZL01005326.1, on the reverse strand, counting down.
AGACAGATGAAGAATATGCTTTAGAAATGGCCTTTTGCTTAAAGGATAAAAAGAGACAGTGCTGTGACAAAGTTTTTAGGGTTGTTGCGTACATGGGCTACTGCATAGCAGGGCATGGCATATGTTTTACAAAAGACAGGGAGAAAATGAGGGCTATTCTGTAATAGCATGAATGGTTGGTACTGTAAGCTCAGAAGAAATCACCTTACAGATGCTCATGCAGGCCTTCTTTATGGAAATATGTCAGGATGCCTGGCAGAGCCAGATGATTAAGTTGCGTGGGTAGACTGCACCGAGGTTGCGCGGAACGTTGATGTCCACTAGTAAGAGCATGGAAATAAATTCTAATGCAGTTTCTAATACAGATCCTTGCTGATAGTTCCTTGACCCTTCTAATACAGACCCTTATTGATCTCCACAAGCATTCCGTGAGTCTGCTTTCAGTACCACAAGTAAAAATGTTTCCCTGTTTGGTTCTTCTACCTGTTTATTGTATATGTCATGTTCTTCTCACACTAATCCATCTGGTCAGGCAAGATTTACTCTTACTCGATATTTAATAATTATGATTGTTTTATGCTGGGGATTTGATTATATATCCCCTTATTTTTGTTCCATCCTTTTACTCTCAGTAATACGTATATTATAAAAAGTCCCTTCCCCTACGTTACGCAAGATACATACTCTGCATTCTCAATGTATCCCGAGCTGTAAAAACAGAGCAAATCGCCCCAAATGTCCCACATGAGGCTAATCCAGGAATCTAAGCATCTATAGGAAATACTGTTAAATTCCTCATTCAGTTCTTCCCTTTATGTCAACCTGTTTCTAGGTAGGCTGTGTGGAGAACTGCGTATAGCAGGAGACCGAGGACAGTAAATTTCTTTTTAGTATTAACTGTGAAAACACCCCCTGTGGTGGCTACATAATGGGTGAAATTTAACCTGGCTGTCAGGGCAGTACACAACATTTATTTCTGCTTGCAAGAAATGGACATATTGATGCTGATGTTGTTTATTAGCTCATTTCTCATACAGCTAAAATACTTAAGATTCATCACACATTAAGTAGTGGCATTTCAGTCAGTCCTCTGATAAAGGTAATTAGCTTTCATTTACATGTAATAAGTCTGCTTACTGTAGTTTGCATATCCACCTTTATGGTAACATGAAGGTCACCTTTCGCAGTGACATCAAAAGATTACAGTCTAAATTTTCAGGAAAAGTCCTCTAATTTTGGCTGCTAACTTTGATAAAGCTTGAGCCTGACTTTCTGAGGTACTGAGAGCTCAAAGGTGGAAGCAATCAGAAAAATGCAGCACCTGAGAAAATCACTGCCAAAATGTTTCAAGCTGAGCCACAAATGAATGAGGAAGTAAAATTAAAAGCCCTCTCCAGTAAGTCTAGCTCTGGGGAAGTCTAAAAATGTTCCTTCTTTTCTTTACTTCCTTATGTTTATTTCTGGATCTTCTCTAATTTTTCAGATTATACTGTATGTTAGCATGCTTTATTCAAAGTAATTCTTTCTTCTTATCTGTTATCTCATTAGTTTTGTTATAACTGTTGTCCCTGGGTTGTGGAGTTTTTTTGCTTTTTAGGTAGGCTGATCTGTATACAAAAGCACAAACAATAGTTCTCTTGTTACTAGAACAGGAAAATACTCACTCTAAAACTGGACTTCCTGCTTTTGCATTATTTCAGGGCTGTTGGTTTACTGTCGGCAATACAAGGTACTTTGTACATGTCAGGCATGGACCTGCAAAGGGAAAGAATTAGCAGCACTAAGACTTAAAACCTAATCCATTCTGAAGCAGACTTTAATTTACCTACCCCAAGATTTCCAATACCTCACACGGAGCTCCAGGTATCTGCCGGTCCTGAGGTTAAAGAACTCAGACAATAAGTACCCTCAAAAAAGTATGCAAAGCAGAGTTGAAACAAAAGCAGGGTTCGTGATCTTGTAAACTACACAGGTGTTAGCGCAGGCAAGTCTGCTTGTGCATGTTTGTGAAGCCCTCAGAGTTTCAGTGTGAAGCTGTTGTAAAAGCACTGCCCTGTCGGACTATTAAGACTCCCTGCAAGGTACGGATCCTGAAAGCCTCACGGATGAAGTTGTGGTAATGTTTTCTTTCCCTTCATTGCCATAGGTCAGTGGTTCATATTCCATGTGTGTGCATGGGTTGTTTGAATCAGGATTTTCCTTGTTTCTAATGGTAGTCTAGTGTTTGTTTTTATTTTTAATGATTTTTAGCTGTGACAGGCTTTTAAGGCTAGTATGGCTCTAATCCATCTCAGCAGGAGAAGATAGTTTTTCCAAGTTCTGATGCAATCCTACTTTTGTTTCAGATCCACCTGAGAAAATGTTCCAGATCCTCACAATGCTGTTGCTGGAAACACAGCTCTATGTGGTTTCAGGTGAGAGAGAAACTGCCTTTCAATTCCACCAGCAGAACCAATGCAGCAAAGACCACTACGCCCTCAGTACATGGGCTTCAGCATCTCCAGTGATACTTGGATGAATAGCCAGTGATGTCTGGAGGCTCTCCTTTACAGAAGGCACTGTGTACTAATAGAGTGCAGGACAGATGTCCGGCGCTTTCCACAAACGGGCTTCTTTAAAGCATGGTGTATCGACAGGCATAGCTGTGAGAGGGAGGATGACCAAACCCACCTAAGGCAATTGTAAATTAAACAACCTCAGTGTGAGGCCGAGTGAAGTAAAACCACGTGTATTTATTCCCCTGTCCATGCCTGTAGCGGGAGCAGCTTGGCTGAAGCCCAAAAGGGGCTTAGCACGTCTTCATATTATTTTTACCCTCACTACAGTTGTATTAAAGTGAATAAACAAACATTGCTAAGAGGAATTAAAGCTTTCCCTCTAAGTATTTCACAAATACATGAAGTAAAAGGAATGCATAAACAGTTGCATGAACTTCTCTTTTGAATGTTACTACCAATATTTCCAAGTGCTTTTGAATTAAGTCTACCAATATACGGTACATCCAATATAGAAAGTAGTAACAGGGTATATTGAATGATGTATCATAAATAACTCTCCTTTAACAGTACACTTTAAAATGGTAAAGTATTCACAAAAATATGAATTTCAGATTTTCTGAGTGGCTAAGAAGATTATTTTTATATACTTTCTGTAATACTGTTGCATATATCTGAGAAGACACATGGCATCAAATGATACTCACATGGTCCCAGGCTTATGGAACTCTAATTGCTACATAGCAATTCTTCCAAGTTACACATGCTTATCCAGTTTCACGGGAGTTACACTGGAATTTCTCTTTGTAAAGGATAATGAAATTAGATATACTATTTTCAAAATTAACTGTTGCTTTACTAGAATCCTAGGACATCTAAGATACAATCATAGTTTCACAGAAGTTCTCCCTGTGTAATCACTTACTCAGCCTTAAGTTATTTCTAAAATGTGAAAATTGCTCATTTTGTCCTTGTCTTTCAGACTCTGTAATCAATACAGAACATAGATGATTTGCTATAAATGCTACTGACATGGTAAAAATATTAGTGTGAATAGGGACAAAAAAAGGCTTAAAACTTTTAGTCAAACCAGTAACCATATGCCTGACTACATGACACCTTTTTGCCCAAGTTTAAAGAAAATCAGAGCATATTTTAATACAACAAACAAAACTGTTTTCTTTTCCTGCTGTAGCTTTGTTTACAGTTGAAGTTCCTCAACAGCTGTATGTTGTGGAGTATGGGAGTAACGTGACCATGGAATGCAGATTCCCCGTGAACGGCTCATTAAACCTAGGACTCCTGACTGTTGTTTGGGAGCAAAAAAAGCAGGGCCAGCCGAAATCAAAAGAGGTGTACACACTCCACAATGGGAAGGCGTTTGCTCCATCCCAACATCACGATTACATAGGAAGAGCAGCACTTCTGCACAGCGAACTGAAATTCGGACGAGCTATCCTTCAGATCACCGGTGTGAAGATCACAGATGCAGGATCATACCTTTGTGTCATCGACTACCAGGGTGTGGACTACAAGTACATTAGTTTGGAAGTAAAAGGTTAGTGGTTGAATTGAATGGAAGTATATAGTCATCGAGAGGCCTCTACTAAATTCCTACAGGCTTGTAGAAATGGATTAATTCAGAGGAATTTGTTGCTAATTCTCTCACCAAGACCCTGTGCTCAGGCCCCAGGTGAACTGAAGCAGTTGTCTTAGTGCTGTCTAGTCTTTGGTTCAATGGCCAGCTGAGCTTCTCTAGGAGTAGCTTGTGCCCAAGAAGAAGAGTGACTGCCTGCCTCCTTATTCATCCCTCCTTCTTCTTCCCGCACCCTCTTCTCCAGTCCCCCCACACCCTGCCTCTAATTTGACACCCTGCCCTGTTGGGCCACCTCTAGCCATTCCCAGAAGTCTCTCAGAGGGGCCTTAATTTACTTATGAGCCCTGCTGCAGCTACCCAAGCAGCTGGGAATTCCCCAAGTGACTGCAGCTCCCAGAGCACAGACATGTGATTTTCAGTTTGTCAAAGACAAATGGACATTAGTAATAAAGGTGCATGTTCCTGGATAGCACGATAGACCAGTCCTTTGAAAAGACTCTGGTGTTTCCCACTAACTGCTGTATGTCTGTGTGATACAAGGCAGCATTCGTTTCCCACCCAGGCATTTAAATAACAAGCTTTGCCACGCGCAAAAATGCATACAGCCATTTTTAAGACCCACATTGCTTCCTCTGAACTATCCCCTGAGAAATTCTAAGTTCATTTTGTTCTAATAAGATGAAAATATCACACTTGTCTACAAGCTATGGTAAAACAAACATTAAAACCAGACTTGAAGTGGCATATTCAAAAAGTGAAAATAGAGTCCCAACAGATTTCACTCATTTCCTCTGTATTGATAAATTATAAATTAAGTGTCAACTGCTGCCTTGTATAAAGTAGTGGTCTAAGTTCTGTGACTGTAGGCATGAGAAGGATTGAATAACAAATATTGAATTGTTCTACAAAACATCCTTCGTCATTTCAAATAAGTACCGCAGATACCGACATAGAAAAAAATAAAGGGAAGGGGGTAAAGTGAAGTGGGAAAATCACTGTTGTTGCATAAAGTAATTTCACTCTACTACTTCTTATGCAGCATCTTACAAGAGGATAAACACTCAAGTAATGAGAAAACCAGGTGAAGACAAATTTGTTTTTATGTGCCAGTCAGAAGGCTTTCCTCTGGCAGAGGTTTTCTGGCAAAATGAGAAGAAGCTCAATCTCAGTGGATCTGCAAATACCACCTATACTCTGACTGCAGATGGCCTCTACAATGTCACCAGCATCCTGGTGTTCAAACCAAATATGAGTGAGAACTACAGCTGTGTGTTCTGGAATAAAGAACTGAATGGAGAAACTTCAGCTCACATTTCCACTTCAGGTTCGTATCACCTTGAACTTGTATGAGACAGAGGGTGTTTGAACATACATCGTGTCCTATGATCCAACACTGGAATTCAGTTCTAGAAAAGAGCATGATATTGATGCTCTGGAAAAAAAACAAGTCAGTATTATTTACGCCTTTGAAGCCTCAGCTAGCTCACACTCCAACAGGCCAGTCTGTCATTTTTCAGTATATTTTAATTTTAGGGTAGCTCCCATTATTTGACTGCCAGGACAGAGGGAATTCTTTAATCTGCATGGGTGTCTTCCTTGACCTAGACTCCTAATTAATTGTTCTTCAAATGCAAGTAGTGCTTACTCAAATGCCATACAAGTAAGAGGTTTGATTCATTTATTGTAAAGCTTCTTATAGTAATATTGCAGAATAAAGTATTCATAAAATGAGTGTAAAACACTACGTTGATAAATTTTAAGAATCTTTTGCTCAGTCAGAGCAAGACTTCGGAAAATCGGAACCGATAACTTCATAAACAATGCCTATTTTGTAAATTATAAATTTACTTCCTTTTCATGTTTTTGACAGCTTTAATGAGTACACAGTCTAGTGGACAAAAATCCTTGATCTTATTTATCGTCCCAATGTGTGTGATGGTAGCTGTCCTTTCCTCTGCACTAATAATCTTTCAAAAGAGAAAATCATGCAAGAATGGGCAACCCAAAAAAGGTACATTTTACTTCAGATAGTGGATCTTTTAACTTCTTTTTTATTTTCCCTGTGAATGACCTTTTGGAAATTTTAGTAAGTCTAGGCATGCGTGTGTGAATTTGGTCCTATTTAATTTCTAGATGCACCCTGTTCTAAAATGAATCTTGGATCATTTGAGTTAGGTTCTATTTTCCTCACCTTGCTACTTACCTGAGACAAGGTATACAGGAAGATCTATTTTTTAATCTGACCAGCTACTGTTCTGTGAAGAGCATAAACAAGCTTTGACTTGGGTAAGAAGGGCTGTAAAAGCATAGTCTGAATGGTGTTTTTATTCATGGCTACAAAGACGTAGCTACAGCATATGACACAGAACTTTTATTTTTGACATTAAGGCTGTATAGCTGAAACAGTTAGCTGTACAGAACTACTATGAATAGTGTTTCTTTCCTTGTTTGCAAGTGCAGCAGTGGGAAAGTAATAAAGCAAACAGGCTATTATTCTAGTCTTTTCTTGAATATGAATAGACTCTAGTAAACTCAGACAAATGTACTTATTGTCATGAAGTGAAAGTCTTGCTATTACGGACTTCAGAATTTGGTTAAAAGTTTGTAAAAGAAAGGAAACGTAGAGAAGTTTATGTATTTGGTATGAGTTAATAATAAATGTGCTTAAAGCTCAAATTAATCTAAAAGTTTGTTGAATTGTATTTTTTCTTTCAATTCTAGAAATGTTTAAGCTAAATTTTTATGTATCTACTTTAACAGACAGGAAAAGAAAAATGAACTCTAACCTGAAAGATGAGAACAGTAAGTCATAGGGTTTTTTATATTTATGCTTAAGGCTTTTTCTTTCTTACAGCTAAAACCTTTAGAAATCTGTAGATGGCAACTTAATGTTACATCAAAATAGAGGCTACTTTTGCATTTAAATACAACTTTTCTTCAGTTTTCTGAAAATGCAGTATCTAAGGTTATGACTTTCTCCCAGGCGATGTAAAAATTTATAAATGTTTGTTCCCTTTCACTGAAGTACAGATAGCTTGCATAGACAGCTTGGTATACACCTCTGTATACTAAGTGCAGTTCTAGTAGCCTCAGCTGAGTAGGATACACACAGAAAGCTGGTTGTTTTGGAAGGCATCAAGATTTTTGTGGTAATAGCCTGTTATACTTTTGACTTAGGCCACAGGTTTTAACAACAAATAATGATACCTCTTTTATCTGGAATATTAGATCATCCAGTGAGCCACTTCTCATCTTATGAGTATGTGACTTTCCTACAAATACAGGAATTTTTACACTGCAGAGGGAAGGTAATGCCTAAAAAAGTATCAGGATGCATATAACTGTATCAATATGATAAGAAAGATCTTAAAATACCTACTTATATAAATCAGCTTTGTTACCTATAAATAAGTCTGAAAGGTTAACATATTGTCAGGATAATACAGGCTGTGGCCAGTGTTAGGAACAGCGGTATTGGGTTCAGCTGTCCAAGCAGATCCTGACACAGCCTATTGAGGCCAGCCCTGAGGCTGCCTAACGTGCTCCAAGAATATGAATGATTCTCTCCCAAGGAGCAAAATCAGAGCAAAACTGCGATGCAGCTGACCAAGCGGCCTGAAGAAACTATACGTAGCAGTTTCTGGACACATAGGGAGCTTTGGGCTTTTACAAGGACACAATTTACTTGAGAAGCCACCTGTGTCTCTCACTGCTAAAAAAAATACACAAAGTCACCACCTTGAAAAATGACTTCTGTGGGTGAAATGAAAACTAGGGATTGGATGGAGAGGGTATGAATTCACTGATTCTCATATCACCTCAGATTGCATCTTAACCATATCTCTCCAATCCGCTGCCATTAGTAGATATTGCAGTCAAAATGAGACTTTCAAAAAAACACTTTCACCTTTCAGAAATTGGCACTTGCTGTAGCCAAAGGCCCTTTCTTACTTTTCACATGATAGTGTGAAACTTCCGTGGAATTATGCCCTGTGCAAATGAACAAAAGCTCAAGGCAAGCGGCAATCTGGAGGACAGCGTTGGTGCGTGTCCGGGCATAGTCCCAGTGCATATTGTCTGAGCACAGCGTGTCTTCCCATGGCTCTTTGTATTGCTGTTGTAGAATTTTTCACTTTGTAGGCCCTAGCCTCTTCTGTGCATTTACTGAAATGAAGAAACTGAAGGAGAGGTAGCTGCTTTCTGTGGTTTTGTTTTACTTCTTCATTTTAATGACCGAAAATCTTTATGCAACATGCAGTAAGTCATATGACAAACATTTATATTTCTCAGCATCATATATTTTTAAGAAACACTGGAAAGAACCTTTTTTCCATGATGAGTAGGTAGTTGAAACATAAAAGCCACAGATACTTTACCAGAGAGCCTTGGAAATGACCCACATGGCCCTGGTTACAGGAACAAGGATTGTTCGTGTTATCATTTTAACTTACAGCTCAAGCTGTATCAGCACTGAAGATGTAGGACATTTGACCTCATCACTGAAGTCCCAGTTCTGCAAACTTTTATTCAGATGCACAGATTTTACTGACAAGCATTCCTGTGGATGCTATCTAACCAGATTTCAGTTTTGTTATTTCATTTGTATGGCTGATAGTCAGTGATAGCTTTGACGTAATAGAAAATACAGAATTTGGACCACAGGTAGAAGAGAGAGAGAGATTTCTTCCCTTCGAAAAGATTGCAACACGATGTCATTGTAATTAATGGCAGCTTTAAGGAGCCATTGTAACTTCAGCATGGCCCAGAAAAGCTTGCGTACAATGAAGACAGAGATTTCACTCTTTACCACTCAATTGTTAAAATCAGGATATTTATTTGCTTAAATTATTGCAGATTTAAAAAATAATGCTATTCCATTTTCTTTCTTCAAGGAGATGATTTTAACTCTCAAACTGAGGCTTTATACTTGTCAACTATCACAGCTTCGAGAGACAGCGGGAGTGTGGGTCTGTAAAAACTCTTCTTCTCACATGCCATAATTTGCACTTTTTGTATCTGTTTTTGGGGACTTCAAAGTAAAGTTACAGCACTTTAGCTTTGGGATGAACAGTGAACTCATGGGGATTTATTGGCACTGCAGCAATGGAAAGATATGCCTCTTCAGAGACTATATCTTGAAGTTACTGAGAATTCTGCTGTCATGAAATGTGGTTTACCATTGTGAAGAGGTTATCTGAGTGCCTTTTATACACTTCACTTTTGGACTTACCGTTGCTCAAGGAATTTTTGTTTAGGAATGCCTTTATTAACTGTTCTAGTCTCAGGAATGGTGCTTGGATTCAAACATCTTGTGGGAATTCGAATAAAAGCTGTACATGCTATCTTAAGTCTGAACAGTTGACTTTCAGGTGGAGACATCATTACATGCCTGTATCTCATTTCCAAACTTTCCAAAACATTAAACTGGAAATTACCACCAGTACCCACCAGCACGACAATATATGGAAGATATTTCATATCACAAAAGCAATAAAAGGTTGAAGTTAAATCAAAGGACAGACAAAAAAAAATACCTACACCAACAGTAAATCAACATTATGTCACAGAAGAGAATGTTAACGCACAGCCTGTGTAAAACCCTGTCAGTAAGTCAAGTAGAAAACATGAACTGTGATGCTACGCTACATGACAGTAAGAAGTTTTACATTTGAAATGATTAATCAACAGAATTTTCTTCAGGAGGAATTTGGAAGCAAAAGTGAAAATGAAGCTCAGCCAGATTCTCCACTGATTATTTTTAGACAGTAATTTTAAGTTTTCTCAAAGGAAAAGATGAATTTTCCATGCCAGGCACTTATCTGTTTTACTTCCTATTACTGGAATGCCTAAAAATGCCTCATTCAACTTCGAATACACCATGTGCTGGGCATAGCTTCTACAGTGCCAGTTTTGAAAAAACACCCAACAGGAAACAATTCTGTATCTTGGATAACCATCAGATAGTGAAGCAAGGGCACAGGGCAGGATTTGTGATATTATTTTCAAAGAGCACTGGCTCTGGTGAGCTGCGTTTTCTCCTAAGATAGACCTAACAAGGTTGAATAAAGGTGTTCACATGGAAATTACGTTTGTCGTTATCTTACTCTTGGAAGAGTGCTATCTGTTCCACAAAAAATATCATATTAGTAACGTTAAGGTTTTCTTCATAGCACTTGCTCTGGATTAGATGGGAGCTGCTTTTCCAGTGTCACGTTGCAGCTATTTACTTCAACACAAAGTGGACCTATAGTGCTGCCACGAGACCAGAAAGACCCTCACCCTCTTCTGTTTCACCAGGATACCTAATTTTAAATAGCAGGGCTGCTGTTGATTTTACTTGTGGAAGAGAAAAAAACAATCTCTCTCTATCATCACCTCTACTTTAATGCCTATATATTGTACCTTTAAATACTCATTTGTAGCCATTGGATTCAGCTGAGACAAATCCACACCAGGCTTGCTATGTCCTTGCTGACATGGCAAGTCAGGTAGATGTCAGAGAATCAGAGGCAGCTTCTTGAAGCATTGCTTAGCTTCAGAAGCAATAGCAGCTTCAGAACTGCCCTGGCTTGCACCATCTAGCAATACTTTAGGGTCAGCGCATAAGGTCAAGCCCTTTTCTTCCTGTGCCAGATTTGTATTCTGCTGGGAACCACGAGGCCCTTCTGTCAGCCGCGGTGAAAAATCTAACCCACTGTGTTCCTGGAAGGACTTCATTTTGCATTTTTCTATTTCCTTTTTCCTCATAAGCATAAAATGGAGGTAATTAAAACTGAGTTTATGTGGATGAACATAAATAGTACACCACAGCCTTTGAAATTAGATTATGCTGATTATCGTTTCTTACTGAAATGGAAGTCACCCTGACATTATCTTATGCTGCTGAGTAAATGTTGGTTTGGCGTGGGCAGGGAAGAACAAGTGTGGGCAGCGCTTCCTATCCATTTTGCAGGCATAGCAAACACTACCCTGCTTTCCCTCTTAATGGTCTGTACATTGAAAGGTTTCTCACCTGGCATCCCTAGTGAGAGGCAGCTCAGCTTTTCACAACAATCCTTTGCTCTATCCACTCCGTTCCATATGAGAGGAGCGATAATACTATTTACTGTAATAACCATAAGAATACCTGGAAATATATCTTGGTTTACAAGTCTCTATTTCTACCAGCTCTGACTGGATACTTATGAACTGCAATAAAAATGAATCAAGACAACTGCCACATCTTAGTACGTGAAAGTTAGCTTGTCAGCAGCTTGACCAGTCTGTATGTGTCTATGAATTCACGCAAGAGTTATTTTTTACTGTAAACCATTGAGCATATGATATGTGTGTGATACAATAAGTCTCTGTTCTTTCTGCTTCAGCTACTGCTTACATGCTGTTATCTCGAAACAGCTGAAGTAAGAGTTTTCAGATACAGAGAAACTGCCTGCAAAATGTTTGAAGGGCTTGGGTTTGGGTGTTTTTTTGATAGTTTTGAAGTTTACAGTGAGCTGGTATTATTAGACCATAATATATTAGATATTTTTAGATGTAATATAAAGATTAGTTTGTAGGGAATAATTTTAAAACTTACTTGCACTCTGAACTGGCATTTTAGAGTGTCATAGCAGACACCTTGCATAGGAAGCTTCTGTTACCTTTTGTGATATTTACCTCCTCTATTAATCTCCTTACATTTGTCCCAACTAGGAGAATGTCGTAAGCAATAGTATGTTAGTATACTGTGTAAAGGTATGGATTCAGTTAAAGCTGGTGGAATGTTTGTATGAAAAGATAAGCAAAGAATCTACCCCCTGGTTTATAGTCATCAAAAGCATAGTTCGCTGAATTTTAATGATGACCGTTTTTCACAAGCCAGTACAGGAAAAAAATAGGTTTTAAGTACTGAATTCTTCTTGTCTGGTTAAGGAACACTACTTTTGCAATCCTCTGGCCTGCTTTACTATGACTGAGATATTTGCAGTTTTAGCACAGGAATGACTGGCAAATTGTTTGATTAGTCTTCCTGCTTGTTCCTCACCTCTGCTATTTACCATAGATTTTAAGGGCTTGCAGTAGGTTCACCTGGGCTTTTCTACCACAGCAATATTTTCAGTATCTGTGAGCTGCAGCTTGCTCTGTGATTAGGAGCACAGAGGAGAGTAAGATTAGCTCTGTTTTGTACCACATTCATTTTCATATCGGCAACAGCCTAAACCCACTCCATTTCCTTGATTTCCACAGGCACAGATATGGTTGAAAGCAACAGTTAACATCAAGAATGTTAATATCTTTGGGAAAAGACTGAAGTGGAAAAAGGATTTCTAGTGGCCAGTTCTTACAAGACCTAATTCTGCGTGCCAGAAAACTAACGGATAATTCTGATCATGGCTTTACTATGAGCAGCTGGAAATGCCTTTTAGAAGTTTGGATTGACAATGAACAAAACCCTACGTCTTTCTTAAGAAATGATGCAGTCATCTTTTCTTACAGAATTTCTTCCTTCACCTGACAGAAACATGCTGCTTGCCACCAAAACCAGTAACTTCCTACTTCACAAAATAGCAAAGGAGAAAGGTTTTACAAACCATCTCTATACTGTAAAGAATCACTGTTACTGGAACAGATCTAACTTCAAAGTTGGCTTTACTTTCTGCGGGGCTGGGGGTCAACTAAGTGATCTCCAGAAGCCCCTTCTAACCCAAAGTGACTGTTGATTGTAAATTTGTTGTTAATTAGCTTCCATATCCTTTGTAATTATCTGACTTTTATTACTCTGATGAAAGTGTGGCCTGAAAGTATAGCCCCAGATCAATGACTGCCATCTGGTTTGACAAGATATCTATTTTCCTCAGCATGTTGTCAAGTGTGCTGTGAAATACTATTTTATAGCCAGTACACTGTAATATTTCACTCAACTTCAATATGCAGCCATATGGTACAAAGTAGCTGACACAGGTAAGTGCACCATGCAAACATTGTTAAAAGCTGACTTGAAAGAAACATTAATCAACTTCAGATGTATTTACTTTTGGTTTTTATGTTTACTGCCCATTTTCTGCAGCTGAGGTTTGTTTACTCACAAGCCTCTTTCCTTAATGGGCTTTTCCAAGTGAGAAGTGAAACGTCTTTCATGTAAAGTCTGTGTTATAAACCACATTACATACGGAAATAAAACAAACCGTATGCAGTAGAAATCTGAAGGGTGGGTTTAAGCGCATTCCTTATACACACGTGTTTTTCAAGCAGCGGGGCAAGATGATTACATGAATCTCAGCTGCCCAAGGCAGGGTTTTCTGTGGTGAGGTGGGGAATCTATCTAGTCAGAAATTTAGAGTTCTAATTGCAATGGAAATGTTACTCGCAGTAAGATTGTTGTACTACTGGATAACTGCATATGTGTATGAGATCCACCATTTTTCAGGTAAGATGATGAACATTCTTTTCCCAGATCTAATACACACAATTGCAGTCTCATTAATGCTCCAGCTTGGCAACAGTTATACCAAAATGCTAAGCTGACAAACAGTGAAATAACTCTTTCTACCTTGTATTCATGGAACAGTAAATTAAAGCCTGGCAGAACAAATAGGTCAGGTATCGGTGAAGAGACATAAGCTGGAGAATGTCACTGAGAAAGGAGAAGCTTTTGGTGGGAAAGGGGAACAGAAGAAGGTTAACAATTTTTTTTTTTAAAAGGGACTCAGAATTTTTGTGAGAATAGTAAAGTCAGATGAAGCACTGCAAGCTCAAAGAATTTCCTGGTTCTTACAAGACGCCATGAACTGCTGAGGAATGCTTCTGTAAATCCCCAAAATATTGTGACCCTACTCCACAGAGCTGTCTCAGACTGGTGAGAAAACTGAGGCAGCAAGAAAGCTGCAAATTTATTGAGCAAAAGCAACATGTTTAGAACTCTATGCAGTCTTTGATTTTCTGTATGTTTGCCATGCACACATCTCATGGTCCTAAAGAGTTGTGAAGTAAAAGGTAAGCCACAGAATGCAGACCTTTCTGAGATATTGCAGAAGATGTCACAGGTAGAGCCTGCTTCCGGACTAATTAAATGCTCAAAGCCAGGAGCAGAATCTGATTCAGCAAATTTAGAGATGGAGAATCTGGTGAATTCCCAGCCGAGAAGCTTATTTACAAGAAATTTAGAGTCAAATTTCGCAGAACTGGATGAAGATTAGTATATCCTGTGAATGGGAACTATTTCCACCTTCCCATACATTCTGCTGTTGAACAGATTTACAGTTTAACTTCAGAAAAGACTGCTGGGCCAGTTGTTTTAATTGCCCCTATGTCACATTTATGAAGGATTGTTCAGATTCTTTATAACAAGCCTCAAACTTCACCTCTACGAAGTTGTTCAGCTTTCCAAAACTAAAAATGTGTATGACAATTGCTGCAAGACAACAGAAGATCAGAGCCCCAGTCGCCTCTAGTGGGAGGAAGTTGATTGGGTTATGTATTCCCAGGATTTCCACGCTACTGAGTTATACAATTGTACCCCACATTGGAGAGAGGAAGGTGGAAAAAGCCCAAGAGCGTGAAAAATATTCTTGCATCAGTCAAGACAGTCTTGGACAAGACACACTCTAGATGACATTTCAAGGCACGTGCCAACTTTGCTCAGTTAGCCATTGCTGACCTTGCCCAATCTCTGATACTTCAGACAAAGGCACCATTATGTTGGAAGCCAAACTGTGCACTGGAATAACTTAATGTTCCTGGTGCTTCCAGGTGACTGGCTACAGTACGAAACATGGAGATTTAGGTGTGCATCTTGCCTGATGGGCAAACTGCTAATGGGCAGAAGCTGAAAGGTTCTTGACTCAAATAGAGAACACTATGAAGGCTTGTAGGAAGTGATTAGCAAAATTAACTAGCAGATGGTCTCACAGTCCCATGTAGCGAAGGCCAAGGATTTTCTCAAGTCAAAGGTCATCAACCTATGCATCTTCTCTGTGATGAGTCTTGATATAAATCATGCATCCTTTGTTGATCTGCATATTTCCAGTTTCATTCTTTAATTGACTGGCTCAGATACCCTGTCAGTTATGGCAGCACAACTGCATATATAACTTAGCTCCAGTTCTGGGCTATACATATGACTTGCTCTTTGATATGTTATTTCAAAGTAAGATCATAACTGAGATAATTAAGCTTCTTGTTTCCATCCTGCATAGTTGTCCTTTTTGTCATTGCCCTTTGTAGTACTCGAGTACTCCTTGGATTTTCCCTGCCTGGTTGAGAGGGAAGACAGAATTGCTGTTAAGAAAAATATCTCATTTAGGTTATTGAAGGAATAGTCCACCAGGATGGGAGGGAGTTGTTTAAAAGTCAATAGTGGCATAGAAACAAAGGTATAAAGTGGCTCTGTGCTAAATGCAGTGTAGCAATTAAATTTCTTCAGAGTTTTAGAGTAGGGAGGCTCAGAAGATGCTTTTCAGTGAAAGTGGTAGAGCAAAACCCAAACTTGTTTACAGCTAGTGCTCAATAAGTTTATGGAAGGGATCGTATGACTTGGGTCTTGTGACATTGGGGTCCTGGACATGGTAATCATGAGACCTTCTGTGCTCCTATCTTAAAGATCACACAAAGCCTTTTTACCACAGG
Source organism: Stercorarius parasiticus (assembly GCA_013396915.1). NCBI lineage: Eukaryota > Metazoa > Chordata > Aves > Charadriiformes > Stercorariidae > Stercorarius > Stercorarius parasiticus. Next base: position 61,751 of record VWZL01005326.1, on the reverse strand, counting down.
CCGAGGTCTATACCTGTGAGGACAGCAGCTTTCCTGCAGTTATAACTTTTGAGGCATTGTTTCCCTCGCAGTAAGTGTTGCCTGTATTAATTTTCCCTCCTAACCCTCTTTAATAAACAAGAGTAACAAGCTGCAGTTATCCACTACTGAGTTCCTACTCAGAGACTCTGACTGCTTAGGCCTATGAACAAAAAAAATGTCTGTTTTAATAAAAAAGTTTTGCCCTTGGTGTCTGGCCAGACACTTGTTCAAATCTGGGTTTTTCCCAGGAGAAAAAGAACATGTGCACTGCTTTGATATGTATTGAAAACTTACTTGTCATGAGAAACGGCCCTCATCTTGCAGTGTCATGAAGTATATGCTCCAGTAAAGGGACCTGCTGCTGGTTTAGAAACCAGAAGCCTCACAGCAGGAATAAGGAACAAAGCAAACTGTTCTTCAGTCCTGTGTGGCAACGGCTGCGCGCTAGTCATGACCACGTGTAGGTAGATGCTTGCTCCACCCCAGCCTTTCACTTCATAGCTGTCCGGCAGTGGGAGCACTGATGCAGAGGACAGGTACGACTTACTGCCCTGCCTGATGTAAAACGCCTGCAAACGTGGCACGGCTGTTTGCAGAGTTGGGTTTTGTGCCATGAAGATACGCTCTGTGGAGGGCAGCTACAAATGCACCTGAAACAAATCATGCTTCACATCTGTGGCAACACAGTACAGGGGGCAAAAGTGACACAGTCTGGTTTAAACCTCTCCTTGTGACTATGAATGCCCCTGAAAGTCTTTTAAATGGTTCATTAAATTCAAAAAGCCACAGCGAGCTAAGAGAAACCAAACTGGAAAGAGTTAAGGAATCCGGCTTGAATTTCTCCACTTTGGTCAATTTAAGTTGAACTTTTTGTTGTTTTTTTTTAACAGGATACGGTATCTTTTAAAAATCCACTTTTGTACATGAAAAGAGAGGTTCCTCCTCTGGCTTTTGGAAGGCAAGGACAACAGGATAAGGTTCTGCTTGTTTTCCTCCAAAAACTGGGAACTGGAGATCTCAGCGCTGCAAGCAGCTTTGTATAAGCAGATGTGATATATTTGCAGAAGCCCACTGAAGTACAGCAGACTGTACTGCAGCAAATATAGTTGAATGCAGGGACCTGCTTTAATGAAGTGTCTGCGTAAGCAGCAGGCCATACACCCCAGTGTCACAGTACCACTTTTATTTGAACTTATAACTTTGGGAAACAGCTGCTGCTAAAAGCAGCAGCAAAATAGCTGAGTATGTCCCTGAAGAAGTAGGAGTAACTGCATTGAAAACTCAAACGGCTGCCCTCTGAAGGAACAAGGCAGCCTGGTTTGGCCCCATTTTATGTCCTGGATATGAGTTCACATATGAAGACTCAAGATAGAGACTACTTTTTTTTTGTACTGAATTTTGCTATTTGTCATCTGATCTATTTTTTTAAGAAGCATAGAAATTCCTGAGAAATGGATTTTATTAGCTGACTTCATCATTTTGTAAGTTAGTGAAACACCAATACAGTATCTCGTATCTGAGAATCTCAAAGTATTTTCCAAGTGTGTGTAAACACTATCATAATATTTTACTGATGGAGAAGGCAAGCACGTACCTAAATAAAAGGCACATCTCCTGAGGTTTCACTACCATCCCCATATCACCAGTTTTACTATCCTTGCAGGGCAAACTAAATGTCAGTGAGCTGCAGGACCAGGGCTGTCCCATGAAGGGCTACAATCCAGGAGTGGAGAGCAACCTCAGCACCAAGCCCTCCCCAGCAGGGCACAGGTCCATGGTGCCTAAGCAGGACCAGGGCTGGTGACACAATCTCTCAACAACCCCTCAACAGCCAAGGTGATGAGCCAGGTCCAAAACTCACTCAGGGGATCCGGTTAGGTGCAGCCAGCCAGGCTTGGAAAGAGGGCAATCTACAGCACAGATGGGCCCACAGTCCAGCCAGGACAAGCAGTCAGTTGGGATTGTGGGGTGACAGGCTGGGCATAGACCTACCTACAGCTCAGCTCAGGCAAGGCTTAGGTGCCTGGGCACGAGCTTAAAGGGGGCTCCTGGGCCCACGGTCAGAGGGTGCACTGAGGGGGGGTCATCGATGAGGCTGTCCAGGACAGCTAAAGCCTACTGTTACACGTAGCCCCCTAGTAATGAGGAGTCCATTGCCTTCTGTAATACATCCCATGTTCATTATTACTAGTTTTTTAGAAGAGTAGGACATCTCCTGTGACTCCTATTCTTAGAGCAGCCAATTCTGCAGTATCTATGCTCCTTCTGCTTTAACTGTCATATTTAACTACATGTTGCTATTTTTAAATGCAATAGGGAAGCACTGATGCATAGAGCTATTATATTCATACTCAAATGCAACTGTTAACAAAAATTAAAAGTCAATTAATTTCCAATTGCTCTTCATTGCACAGCAGCACTATTTTTTCCTTAGAAAAGCAAGAACAGTCCGAGCTCCAAGTAGAGATTTGGAAAACTCTGAGCAGAAATACAGCCAGCTTGATCCCTGTACCTGCTCCAATGGACTTTTCTCCCTGATAATATGAAAGTAACCAAGAAACAAAAGTTGTCCCTGTTTCCCTATAGTTAAGCTCTGCTGAGCTGACCACAATGCTGCTAACAGATCTTATCTCAAATTAGGCAGATTGGTTACGTGCTTTACTGACCTATTCACTTCTCTCTTTTTCAAAACAAACTTAGTTAACTCTAACACGATGCCACCTCAGGGCAGCTTCCGACATCTACATGGCATGACTTTGCAACTTTGCTACTTCTCACAACGCAGCAGACCAGAAGATCGGTGGGGCTGATAACACAATAGCAAGTGGTAGAGACCTTCCTTGCACTAGTTCTGCCTTTACTGAACAACCGTGCTCAGACAAGGCCTTTTAACTTAAAGAGAGCATTACAAAAGGTATCATGGCATGGATCCAAGTGATTTTCAGTTGAATAAATCATCAGCTCAAGTACTACAGAAAGACCTAATAGCAGAGTAATGGAGAATTACAAGCAAGATCCCATAATAAGATCCCATCATGTGCAGCAAAAAACATGGCAAAATGCAAGAACAAAGCAAGTACTATTAAAAAAAGACAGATGGTAGCTAGGATACTTCCTCCCCTGCAAAACAGGGAATAGGCTGCTAAAAATCTGCAGCATGTTTTACTAAGCAGCCCTGAGGATGTGAAAAAATAGTTTCATAGCTGAGCAAATTCTGTTGCTGTTCAGTTATTTAACCCCTGCCCTGGCTGTTGGGCACATAACCCTGGAATACTGTGTTTCTAATCAGGAATTTGTTAGCAAATTAGTAAAGGTTTCTTTGTGTGCCAGACTAATGGTTTTCAGTCCTATTCTCTGTCTGATTCCTCTCCTCTTCCCCTGCCCTCCTCTGCATATTTCATATTTCAAATTTCCTTGAGCAGTATGTGCCAGCAGACACAGAAAAAGCAAAAATAAAATGACCACACTTTGTTAACATTTTTACCTACATTACTAACACCAACTGAGGCAGAGTACAACTCTCTGGCTGATGTCTCCAGTAATCCCGTTCTGCTGGTGAGTCTCTAAAGGCTTTATTCTACAAATACAGAGATTTGAATATTTTATGCTATTAGACTAAGTTGCAATTTCAAGTCAAACTCTATAAATACCATCAGACAAGCTGTCTGATGCCTAAGCACTGTCCAGGGATGCTGGGGGTGTGTGACGGCTATTTCTGAATGCCATGAGAACAACAGCACAAGTTGCTTCTCGTAGGAAACATTGAGGGAAAACAACACCACCGCTGCATGATCTGGTTTTTGTTCTTTTTTAAAAAATTGTTTGCTGTACACTAGCAGCATGTATGGATTTTGTAACAGAGAGACTCGGAATCTGTCTCTGGTGTTCTTACAGTTTTAATGACACCTAGCCCTTGCAAACAGGCATAAAAGTGGGACCTTCCATTGCTATTGACATGAGAGAGGCTTGTATTTTGCCTGTCATTCACATGTTGAAACACCAGATTGCTAAGTGCTCCCACCTGTTTCGTCAATAATGAAACTATAATGTCCTGGTTCTGGTGCAAAATCCTGTATTTCTGCACTATTACTATTCTTCTACTGGTAGAAGTTCAGTTTTCAGCTCCTTAATTCAGATTTTCACATCACGTTTGGAAGCTTCCCATCAGACCTTTCAGCCAAATCTGTAATGTAGCACAGGACTCTGCCTGTAACATGGGCATTTTTTTTTGCTGTCTCAGCAAGAGGCATATTATTTTGAAATCTAGTTCATAGTGGGAGTAGGAAGGAAGGAGGGATGAAGTGTCAATATTAAAAGGATTATCATAAAACTTGGAGAAGAGGATCACAAGACCAAGAATGTCACATGACACAAGACAGCATGTGCTCATGAACAATTGCTTTTTTTAAATCTAGTTTTTTCTCCAGAATATGCTGAGCAATGGCATATCTTTTTTTTCCCATATATAGATAGAGCTACATCCTGGGGGGCACCAAGGTCTTGCAAGTCCCTTTATGTTCAATGGAATCTGCAAAAACCGAACAGTTTCAAGGACTGGATCTATATACCTAATTTTTCTACTGACTGCAGTTATGCATGTTATGCTTGCTTACAAGCCTTGCAAGCTTGTAATTTTTTCCAGCTGAAAAAGCAAAAGTTGCAGGAACAGTTTTGCCTGTGTGCCTTCCCATAAGCTCTCAGGTATGTATCAGAGGAATTAAATAGAAAACAAAATTTTGCAAATCCATCTATCAAAAATTAATTTGTAATTGGCTAGTCACTAAGATTCCCTTTTTCATTTCAGTAAAGATTAATTAGAATTCTATCTACTTGTATGTGGTTTTTTGATAAAATGGATACCCTGTCAAAGAACACAAACTTGGCATTTTGAAATGTGTTGCCTTAGTAAAAGCTGAAGGAGGATCATGGGATACTGTGGATGAAGCATGAGAGTTTTGCCTCATTTAATGTTGGGGACTGCTCATGGACTATGTACGATGCATCCCAAACAGAAAACACAGAAATGAGTGATTTTGATTCTGGGCATTATGGTTTTTATCCTTTATGCAAACTTCTTCAAGCTCTTCAAGGAACAATAGACACTGGCTGATCCATTACTTTTGGAAAAAAATGTAAAATGGGAAGAAAACATGTCTGCAACATAATAGCCTGCTCAAGAAGTGGACCCACTGACTTCCTTCTTGTTTATTCAGTGCCTATACAAAGGCAAGGTTCATTGGATACTCCCTAGGTCTTAGCCTGGAAGGGACAGTGAACACCAGATCCTAATTCATACCGTCAAATTTGATAGATTTTGCAGTGTTTCCCTCTCATCTCTTTCTTCCATGATTCCCATGTAAACACAAACCACGCTCACATAAGCATGGAGATGCAGGTGGCCTGATCCAGTTCCTCCTCCCTGGCTGATCAGACCTGAAGGTCTACAGTGAAACACAGGCATGCCCTCACTCACGCATCTTACACATACATCCACATTTGCAGTCCTTTTCAGGTCATGTACAATAATTTCCCACATCCTGTTCACTGAACATAACCCTGGGTCAGATCCTAGCCATGAACCTGCAGTCCTGAGAGCTTTTTGATCATTCTTGTTGCCCTTGGTATCCTTTTTTGACGTGAAAGGGTGAGAACAGCCAACAGTGTTCAAGTGACAAGACCACCTTGAATTATGCACTGATAAAATAACCTTCTCATTACTATCAGTAGAGTACTATTGAGTTGGCATTTGTTAGGGCAAAACATCAATGATTTTAAAAGTGTTTAAGAGTTGATACTGTAGCCCTGGTTTAGAAGTATATTAAAAACATGCTCACTAATTTTCAATGTGTGAATAAAAACCTCTCATCTTTACAGTAGGTCACACTGAAAGTACTAAAGTGTTTAACGTATTCAACTACCACTGCAGCGAATGTGAGTCACACAGGCACTTAAAGCACATACTTGCTAAACTGGAGTCTTCTGACTAAACACCTTGCTGCATTTGTCCTCACTCAGGCACGTGCATTTTCAGTCACAGAGATTACTTCAATATATTCGGGGCTGGCCAGCAATTTTCATCGGCCTACATAAGTAAAACAGAAAAATAAATCTTAATATATAAGTATAGTATTCTTAATACAACGTAGTAATTTTCTTAATTAGACTGTAAACATGCCAGTCACCCTGAGACCTGTGTTTCCCAGGATTGTTTAAGAACAATTGGTGCTATGTTTCATCATATGATTCCAAAAAGATGAGTAATAGAAATATTTCCGCCTGAGCATGCCCTTATTTTGCATTAATTGTGCTTTATTTACTGTAAGTATTAAGCCAAGTCATAAAGCAGTATCTGAGGTGGAAAAATGGCATCCAAGGATATATAACTTGCTTAACAAAACAAGTGAGCATTGATGTACAGAACTGTATTTTGTTCTGCCAGTATTCCAACCAGTTTGCTTCCCACTCAATAGTTTTGTGGGTATCGTCTACAAAAGCTGAAATGCTCCTCTCTTTTTTTAACTCAGATTGTATCACTGAAACAAGTGCTTTGATTACATTTAAGAAAATGTCTATTTAACTCTATCAAGGAACTGCTGAAAGGTTGTCATGCTTCAGTGACTGAAAAAATGTGACTACTGGGGTATAGCCTAAAAGCAGAAGTTCATAGAGCACTTCCCCTTCTAATCTAATTTACATCTCCAGAAGAACAAGCTCTATAGCTCCACACAGTGTTTATTTACAAATGTCAAACCTCTAAGCAGGCCAAAGGACAGTTCATTAGAGATTTTTCTAAATGTGGATAAAGTCAACCAACTCTCTATAATTTTTCTAATGCATTCTTCTTTAATGTGTTTATTTTTCTGATAGGTTATTTAATATTTGTCAGGTCCATCTAAGAATATAACTGACAGTATTCACGCTTTTTTTGTGTGTGTATATTACCAGCTAGTCCTGCTGTTGCATCTTTTGCCCCTTCAGATCTTCAGCTGAAGTACATGCTTCTGCTTGACAAAAAACTTGAAATCTGTCTCCTTAACTAATTTACATACATAACAACTTGGTGAGGCACATATTATTAGCAAGATTTTAACAACAGAGACTTAGGTGACATCCTAGAGACCACACAGGTGTCCCTGCATGGTGTCAGACCAGAAGTCAGAACTCTTTGGATACAATTGTCCTCGCTGCTCTGAGACTCCTGACTGGAAAACACATTTTGCTTGATGTGCACAGAATAGGCATGAAGAGCAATTTACCCACAAATACAGAAAAGAAAAGGCTCTGCTTTATGCTGATGATAATTCTCGCATTGAATGAGTTACCATTTAATCAATGATGATCTGGGATGAGCAATCAGTTTTCATGTAATTTACTAAGAGATAAATGATTTCCCAGTTTTGTCCTGCAACTGGAAGACATTCTAAGTCTGCAATAGATCACTAACAAACAGGAAAAAGCATCATGAGTTCAAACATCACTTATTTTACATTGCACGTGAACAGGAAAGAGTTAAAAAACGTGATGCCTTCTCTGACAGTGACAATTTCGGTTGTACTTGCAGATGCATTTTAGGGATATTGGGACAGCTCTATCTCAGTATCAACTTGGCTGAATCTGACACCAGGCCCTTACAAAAAAGGTGATTTATTTTCATTGTAGTCACTGATCACAAAGAAGTAAAAACTGAATTGATCACCTGTTTCTTTCACACACAACCAGGTCAGTATAGACAGAGATGAGCTCCTAAGGGGAAGAGAGATGGGAACTGGAATTCCTGTTGTCCAGGGTGCTGCATGGCTGTAACACACAAACTGATAGGAAACCAGGCTCTTGAAACAAGTGTGTAATTGTTTGCGTAACATTTTGTAGATGTTTACTTACAGCACTCTGTTTGTTTCCAAGCAGCTTGGGAATAAAATTCCAAAGTTCAGATGATGAACTGCTAGCAAAATATTTAAAAAGAACTAGCTCAACCAGTATAAATACCTAATCAAAATAAAGTGGAGTTGCTACGGCTGTCTTTGCTTACCAAATACAAGCCTGCAGAGGGCACTGACAATGCTATAGGCACTTTAATACACTGTCAGAAGTTATTTAATATGCATCTCAGTCAACTGCCTACAATGAAGAGACACAGAAGACAAAATTAAGGTAAATATCAACTAATCATTTACAAGAAAATCCCTCTATTTTATTTTTTTCTTTTTTCATTTTATTTTTTTACTTTGTCCCTTGTATCTGCTCAAGAAAATACTTGCAAACGTGTTTTGCATCTTGATACCTGTAAGTCATGATCCTGCTTCTTGGATAGAGACAGCGTCCCATGCTGCAGGTGATGTCCAACAGCCTACCAGATCAGACTCCTGCCTCCAACGTATATGTTCTTCACTGCTCAAGGCATGATCTATTATGATAACACTGTATCCATAACACAAGTTTATGGATAACATGTATCAATATAATATGTAAAGCAATATAATTCAAGTGCCCTTTTGTGAGTTTCAGATGATACAATGCAGCAAATGTTTGCAAAATTCCAGAAACACCTAGTAAAGTCCATGATTTAAATGTATAAAATACAAGTAGTCTAGGTCATCCTGTCTACCAAAGCTTCCATATCGAAGAACTATCTCTCTAACCATTTTGTCCATGATTCCATAACCATGTAATGTATAGTAACCATACTGTGCACCCCGTACTTCAGATAGAGGGTGCTACCTCATAAAAACATGCAGCCATCACCCCAAAAAAGCTTAATTCATTTACTCCCACACATGGCAGTTTGCATGGTGCTTTGGTCCATTTGTTCCCAATGTTGGTGCTTTCCTTAAGAGGCTGCATTGAGTGCTCCAGAATCTAAAAGAATAAACTTATTTCCTAAAGCCAAGACTTTAAAAATTATCTGTGATTCTGGATGTTCTGGCTTCCTTGTATCAAATATCAAACACCTTCAATGAATGCAATTCTCTAGACATATTCAGAAACCACAATGGCTTCTGGCAAAGCAATTGTGTGGACAAAGCAAATACTTCAGTGGTAGGCTACTCATGAAACTAAGAGCATATTCATCAGTCACTGAAACCCAGATAATAAAGTCTGAAAGAGATAATGCATTTCTAAGGATATTTTTACTGAGGAGGAATTTTTTTAAAAAATAATGTCCTACTGAATTTATAGCACTTACGAAAACCAAGTCCTCCGGATTGTTTCTATAAGGATTTTGTTCCAAAGAACCCAAATCTTCCACAAATGTTTTGGTAGTTATGTTAAATCTGACAGCCCATGATTTTGGCACATATATTTATTGACACTGACAATGATTAATCCATTAAGTTGTAAGAGTTGATTTTAGAGCTTTCAAATATTTTTCTACCTTCATGTGTGGTTTTATATATCATGTACCACTGTTAATGTATGGGTAACAGCTCTGCTTTGATTTCCCTTTCTATTTTCTCAGAGACAAGTAAACATAAGAAAGTATTTTGGGCCCAAATTTGTTTGATTTCAAACCTAACTAAACCATAAGTACAACTTTATTTTAATATTTATATCCAGATATATTTCCACTCCAAAATTCACTAGCAAATTTACTAACTTACCTCCAAATTTTAGATTTGGGTTCTTGAATGCTTGATGAAAGCTACTTCTGCCAGCTACTAGTGATTTTGTGACCATTTGTGAAGAATTGATTACTGGGAAAAACAGGTGGAAGGTATCCAATTAATTTTATAAGTTGCACTTTCTTTGCTCAGAATTACCTTTTTACTCTATTTAACTTTAGCTGGGTATAAAAATAAAAAAATAATTTGACAGAAAGTGAGTATAAATATAATGATTAATCCAAAAGAACTGTACTGGTTTATTCCAGAATGATTGTTTTGTATGGTAAAATGATGGAGTCTAGCTATTGTAAATGAGCATTGTCCCCGTATTTCAGATCATATACTGTATATAAGCACAGATTGCTGAATTTGATTTTGCAATAACAATAGAATATACTGTTCTTCCCCTTCTTTCTAACAGTCTCTTCACAGGAATACTCCTGACTCGTTTGTTTCATAACCAATTTTAAGATGACAAGATGACTTAATAAAGATATTTTGATGTACACAACACAGATGCTCATGCATTGTCCCATACCTTCTATGGTTTACATGATGTAATACCTGCATTTTAAAGCAGCCTGGCAAAAACTTCATGCTGTTGATTATGATCATGCTTCACTAAAAGTCCTTCTGTTCTGTAAGTTTTTTTGCCTTTGAGCTATGTTGCTGGCAGTAATAATAGTCAGGGGAAGGGTCTTTTTTAAAAATAATTGTTCATGCAACAGCTGCAGACATAAGATTAGGTGAGAGCTAGCTGCATAATCTAAATGTCAGTACAGGGCAATAGCTGCAACTCAATGCCAGGAGTCTAACAGTGGCAACTCTACAGAATACCTACCCTCCTGGATCTACTTTTGCCACCAGCAGCGTCCCTTCCTTCCTCTCACTAGCCTGCTAATATCGAGACTTACGGATCTAGGCTTATATATTTTAATGTGCATGGATGTTCCCACAGATCTGCACGAGCTCTTCGTTTTCAGGACACGGCTATCTCAAGAGTGTAGTTTCTAAAACAATAGGACTGTCACTGAGTAGGCAGCTGCAAGCAAGTCTTATCTTCAACTAGGTGAACTTGATGACAACTGACAACCGGACCTTTGTGCATAAAAGGCTTTCACAACTCTGTCGAGCTTTGTTATCATAGTCTCACTGGTATATCCTGTAATTGTGCCTTGGTAGCCACTGCCAGATCCGTTCAAGAAATTCCGTGAGCTTAGTCCTCTCCATGCATTTCATTTCCACACAACTTTTGCGTCCCAGGGTATTAGGAGTTACATTCCCATACCACAACACTGAAAAATGTGCTTGTGTTTTTGTACTCAAGTACAAACAACCTACGTTTGTCTATTAAAAGTCTGTTACTACCAAATTGCCAATGTAGGCATCTAAATATGTTCTTGATTCAGCCCACAGAATTGTACCAAAAGTGACATAGTTTAGATCGTATTCATATCACTGATGTGAGGATTTTGATAGTCACACTTTTAATGAAACACTGCACCAGCATTATTTCTAATTTCAATTGTGTGCCTCGTGTCTCTCCACAGAGAAAGCAACAATAGCAACCATGCAAACATTGCAAAGACTTCAGTCTCTTTACTTTTTGCACAATGTACAGTTAAAAAAAATCCTACAATGTAGTTGCTATTAACAGCAATAGTCGTTTCCTTCATGAATGCTGCTCTCAGCATACAACCTGGCATTGTTCCACAGAAACAGCATGAGCTGGAAGCATGTTTGCCTCTTCTGTGTACACATGTGTTAGGATGCTGTAGCACTAACTAAAAAAGCTACAAGGAATTACGAAAGACATGCAGGTCCCTTAGTAATTGTTTCATGGACTTTCTTTGAGAAATTTCTCTGTACTTTCATCAAGTAAGGTGAACCTGGCAAAATGTAATTAATCCAGAAGAAGGATCATTGTAAAAGTCATACCTATTCTTCAAGATGTATTTTGTATCTTTCATTTCCTAATATGAGGAATAGAAGGGGAGTTAATATGTGAGATACTGCTACACTCCTGAATACTATTTCCATTTCCTAGTTTAGAATGCTAGCTATCAAAAAAGCAGGCAAGAAGAGTTCGGAGACTATGGCAAGGACGGTGCTTGTAGTGTTTGGCACTGACTGGCGTCTATCTGACAGCAGGGAATTTGATGGCAACACCTTTTCAAGTTGCCTACTTAAAAGTCTAGGGTACAAAGTATCTTGTTATTCTGCTCCTTTACAACAGTTTTTTTCAAGTTATATTATGGTTTTGTCTGGATTCCAATATATACATCCTTGTAATTCACTTCTCTTCGTGTGTTTGTGTTCAGACAGAAATATTTCAGCTGGAATGTGGTATTTCATATGGTAACAACAACAATTTATTATCAGAAAGACGCTAGGAGAGAGCAGGCCTTAGGTGAGGGGACAGACCACGTTCTTTGAAGGGAACTGGGTAATCAGCATGCAGTGAGACCTGTTTTGAGACAGCTCAGCAAGAGAAACTCCTCTAGCAAGTAGTGCTGGGCGACTGGTTCAGTAAACTTCCCTGATTATTTCTACCAGTAGATATTTCTTTCCAACACAGGCACTGCCTTTGGAATAGTGTGGACATCTACCTTTAGTTCTCTTCCATCTCCTTTTATTTTGTAATTACAAGCCTCATTAGCTCATCTAAAGGTATAGCTTTAGTTTCTACTCTTCTTCCTTCACACCACAGGTTCCTGTGGTTCTCACAGGAGTTCGCAGTCCTAAGGGATGTGGGTCAGGGGAAGAGTGAAATCAGGACCCTGAATTTTGGGAAAGCAAACTTCCAACTCTGCAAGGAGTTAGTCAATGGGAAACTGCCCTCAGGGACAAGGGAGCAGAAAAGAGCTGGCAGATCTTTAAGGACACTTTCCATAAAGGGCAAGAGCTCTTGATCCCCAGGTGTAAGAAACTGGGAGAGGAAGGCAAGAGAGACCAGCATGGATGAGTCGAGACCTGCTGGTCAAACTAAAGGGCAAGAAGGAAATGCACAGGCAGCGGAAGCAGGGACAGGTATCCTGGGAAGAGTACAGGGACCTGCCCGGTTGTGTAGGGATGGGGTCAGGAAGGCCAAGGCATAACTGGAGCTGAACTTGGCAAGGGATGCAATGAATAATACGAAGGGCTTCTACAGGTGTGTCAGCCAGAAAAGGAAGGTCAAAGAAAGTGTACCCCCCCCCTAATAAGCAAGACTGGCAACCTGGTAACAACGGACAAGAAGTCTGAGGTACTCATTTTTGTCAAAACATTTTTGCCTCAGTCTTCACTGGCAACCTCTCTTCCCACACCCCTCGAGTTGATGGACCACAAGACGGGGACTGGGGGAGCAAAGTCCCTCCCACTGTAAGAGAAGATCAGGTTCCAGACCACCTGAGGAACCTGAACATAAATAAGCTTATGGAACCTGACAAGATGCATCCAAGTCCTGAGGAAACTAGCCGATGCAGTTGCCAAGCCACTCTCCATGATATCTGAAAAGTCATGGCAGTCAGGTAACGTCCTTGACAACTGGAAAAAGGGAAACACTGCACTCATTTTTAAAAAGGGTAGAAAGGAGGACCTTGGGAACTACCAACCAGTCAGCCTCACCTCCATGCCTGGGAAGATTATGGAACAGATATTCCTAGAAGCTATGCTAAGGCACATGGAGGACAGTGAGGTGATTTGAGACAGCCAGAATGGCTTCAATATGGACAAGTCTTGCTTGACCAACCTAGTGGCCTTCTACGATGGAGTTGACTACATCAGTGGACAAGAGCAGAGCTATGGATATCATCTATCTGGACTTCTGTAAGGCCTTTGACACGGTCCCCACGACATCCTTCTCTCTAAACTGGAGAGATGTGGATTTGATGGGTGGACTGTTCAGTGGATGAGGAGTTGGCTGGATGGTCACATCCAGAGGGTAGTGTCAATGGCTCAATGTCCAGATGGAGATCAGTGACAAGTGGTGTCCCTCAGGAGTCCGTATTGGGTCCAGTACTGTTCAGTATCTTCATCAATGAAATAGCATGATTGAGAGCACTCTCAGTAACTTTGTGGATGCCACCAAGCTGAGCGGTGAGGCTGACACTCCTGAGGGATGGAATGCCATCCAGAGGGACCTGGACAGGCTCAAGAAGTGGGCCCATGTGAACCTCATGAGCTTCAACAAGGCCCAGTGCAGGGTCCTGCACCTGGGTCAGGGCAACCTCCCAGTATCAAGGCAGGCTGGGGGAATGAAGGGATTGAGAGCAGCCCTGCCAGGAACAACTTGGGGGTACCGGTGGACATGAGCCAACAACACAGCCCAGAAAGCCAATGGTACCCTGGGCTACATCAAAAGAAGTGTGGCCAGCAGGTTGAGAGGGGTGATTCTGCCCCTCTACTCTGCTCTCATTGAGACCCCACCTGGAGTACTGTGTCCAGCTCTGGAGTCCTCAGCACAGGAAAGACATGTACGTGCTGGAGTTAGTCCAGAGGAGGGCCACAAAAATAATCATATGGATGGAACACCTCTCCTATGAGGAAAGGCTGAGAGCATTGGAGTTGTTCAGTGTAGAGAAGGCTCCAGGAAGACCTTATTGTGACCTTTCAGTACTTAAAGGGGGCCTATAGGAAAGATGGGGACAGCCTTTTTAGCAGGGCCTGTTGTGATAAGGGGTAATGGCTTTAAACTAAAAGAGCGAAGATTTAAAGAGCGAAGATTTAAACTACATATAAGGAAGAAATTTTTTTACAATGAAGGTGGTGAAACACTGGAACAGGTTGCCCATGAAGTGGTAGATGCATCATCCCTGGAAACACGCAACATCAGGCTGGACTGGGTTCTGAGCAACCTGATCTAGTTGAAGATGTCCCTGCTCATAGGAGGGGAGGCTGGACTACATGACCTTTAAAAGTCCCTTCCAACCCAAGCTATTCTATGATTAACATGTGAATAAAAGCACCTGGGCAGCCATGGAAACAAGATTAAGGCATAGGCCTTAGCTGAAATATAACCTAGCAGAAAAAAAACCCAACCTTTTTTTTTTTTTCAGATGAATCAGATTCTTGATGCAACTCATCACTTGGGAGAAATATTAGTGCCAGCACCTGGCAGAAGCTTGACACCAAACCCATGATGCTGCACACGCAGTGCATGAGCAACTGTTCCCTGCACCTGCGCTCACCTTGTCTGCGAAACACAGCCTTAATGGCAACGTCCATGCTGGTGACTCACACGTCTTTCTCAGCCAGACTTATCTTCATCACCTACAGCAGGCCATCGTGGCATCCCTCTGCTACTTCATCAACCTCTTCATCTCCTAAGCCGCAGGCTGGGTGCCAGAGAGACCTACTTTGTGCAAAGGCTCCGACAGCACCAAGCCCCGACGCAGGCCGGGACCTCCCGGTGCTGTGAGGCCCGAGCAGCCCAACCGCCGCCGGCGGGACGCAGAGGCCGAGCCTTACCCGAGCACCGCAGCCTCCCGCCTTGCCCGTTGGGATCGGGTTCAGACCCCCTGCGCACCCGCGCTGCGACGGCAGACTGCCCGAGGGCGAGGGCGGCCCCGGCCCGCAGCCTCCCAACCCCTCTCGGTGAGGCACCGGTTGCCCGCCCAACCGTCCTCACCACTGCCGCACCCCGCTCATGCGCGGACCGTCACCAG